>WMED01017694.1:0-12926 GCA_019650415.1 Pipa parva | reverse complement strand
AAAAAGAAGGGAGAAAAGAAGCCCTGGTAAAGGAAAGGTAAGCAAGGAAAATCAAAATATTATAACAATCTATTAGCAAAATGTTTATTTTGAAATAACTAAAAATAACTATAATTTCTAACTTTATGCCCCCTTTAAAATTTGTATCAAGGCCAATATTAATTGATAATTAACGTATCAAAAGTAATTTTAAACAACAATGTTTTACCTTTCGCTTGAGCCGAGCAGCATTTACAAGTTCGCCATTATGTGCGACAGCAATCTTTCCATGTAGCGTTTCAACAACAAAAGGCTGGCAGTTTTCCAAAGCTGAATTCCCACTGGTAGAATATCTGGTATGGCCAATGCCCAGGTTACTCATGTTCAGTTTCTTCAAACTCTCTTCGCTAAACACGTGGTTCACGAGACCCATCCCCTTAATCAGGAAAAATCAGAAGCGATGGGTAACACAAATTGGTCAAGGAGAAAAGTTCTAAACCAAGTGAAATGCATTCCATTTATTTACAAAATTACTAAACACACTGATATAACAATTACTCTGTCAACAGAGCAAAATGTTCTGTGTGTTTACGGAATCGGACTGGAAGCTTTGAGCATTATGTTGGTGGGAAATGAAAGGATGGCAGCCTACCCATAAAGCACTGGGACAGGAGGTTTACATTTGATCAGACTTTTCCTAGGGAGCTTAGCCTTGAAGCCAACAGCAGTCTACGAATCAATTTTATATATTTTTTTCTTTTTTAAAGAAAGCCTATTTGGAGGAGAAATACAAATACTGTAGAGGCAAGGAGTAAATTCCTCCAATGTATTAAACTTACTCTGTGATGCCACTTTTATAAGAAGATGGCTTTCAAAGCCTCTTTCACGTTACTGTGTTTTGAGGGTATGGTTTCTGGTGATGCCATCCAACTACATTGTTCTCTATGACATTTACATTCAATTATTAATTTGTGAGCGACTCACTGATATGGAGCAAGCAAATTGAGTGCATTTTGTCTAGTTGGCCTGACACTCGCAGCCCCATTTATGTCATATCAATTGACTATTTTTTTCAGAGCCCACTGATTGCATGAAAAAGGCAATAATATTGCATCGATGCACAATTTCAGTTTTTAAAAAGGTATACAAGCAATGTGCGTAATGTAGACAAACCCCGTATCAAAGGCCTATGAATTATGAATAAAATGGCACATAAAAATTTACCTAAGCTCTAAAAAGGGTTGTTGCCATCTCTTTGGACCAACAAAGGTTTTTAACAAATAATTAAAATTATAGATTGAATTTGTCAGACGTCCATCTCAACCACACTATAGAAAAATACCACAACACTTGTTTACCTTGTGTACTCTGTATGTTGGGACAGAACTTCCATCACTTGTTACAATGCCTGCACTCTCTTGTCCCCTGAAATTAAAGCAAATGGACAAATTAGCTCTCCAATTTCCATGTTTCTTGCTCACAATAAACCCGTAGTTGCAATTAAATAGCTGTACACTTCTTATTTAAAAAAAAAAAAAAAAAAAAAAAAAAGTGCTCCTGCACTATTACTGTTCACTCACATCAATATTAAATGGTTGCTAGCCTGTCAAAGTCACAGTTCCTCAATTTCAATGGCTTTGTTTATAGCTACTAATGCTACAAAGCTCACCTGACTTGCAGTGAATTTTTATCTTGCTTTTAAGGCTTAATGACTTTGTCTCGTTCATTTATTTGCAGGCACTACAAACTACAACAAAAGTTAGAAGCTACACAGCAATTAGCTAAGAAGAACAAGCAGTTAAATAATCCTAGGGTAATTATTGTAGGCTTTTTCAGCACCCCCTGCAGGTTCTAGTCTAGTCTGCACCTCCTTGGAACAGCTGTTGAAAAGCCAATTTTATTAAATTTAAATAGGCTGCAGCCAATACCAACAGTCATTACTGGAAACAGATAAACACAATTTACAAAATGTCAGCCCAGTCAGGTACACATAACATGTGCATTGAAAATGAACAAAAATAAATAAATGAGTTTGAAACACTTATTCTGGAAAGAACATTTAATTTTCATTTAATGTTTATAAGAAGAAGTGAGTATAAAAGTAGAGATTATATATAATTTATATTTATAAAGTGCCACAAAGTTACACAGCACTGTACAATCCAGTAATAATACAAACAAGAGTAAAGTGCGGAACAAAGAACAAGAGATGTAAAATACAAGCATATATTCAAGAAAATACATCACTAACATGTTTATTAACTGGGAGCTAAGGAGCACACAGGAGTTGGGAAGGAGACTTCTGGGGAGAGAGGGAAATTATTCTAGCAGCAGAATTTAGAATAGACTAGAGAGGGGAAAGATTAGAAACTGGGAGGCCAGTTAGAAGGGCATTACAATAGTCCAAGCAGCATGCACGAGTGTTAACAGTGGCTGGAGAGAGAAACGGACGTATCTTGACAACATTATGAAGGAAAAAGTGACAGTTTTTAGCAGTGGTAGCAATGATGTGCTTAGAGAAGTAAAGAACAGAGTAAAAAGTCACCCCAAGACAGTTTGAGATGGCACTGGGCCATCCAAGAGGAGATAGCCAGGAGATAGAGATTTTAGTATTGATTTCAGGTGTTAGCATAGGGGCAGGTAAGTAAAGTATGCAGATGAACCTTCAGGCTTAAAAAGGACTGGAAGAAAACTTTCCAAGGGGGGTCTGCATTAAAGGGAACACTGCAAGCAGAAGTAATTTCCAGGAAGCAACAAAAGGTAAAGGTGAAAATTTTTACCCCTGTTCAGAAACCTCATGGCTATTTTAAGGGTTTTTTTTCTGAAGAATCTGGTTAGAGATGAAACTACCAGCAGTGCACAACTTATTAAATTCTGAGTAACACACTGCATTTGTTGTTAAACTGTGCACTGATTTCCTTAATAAAGTGTTTAGTTCAAAAGAATTTATGGTGCCCACATCATGTGGCAAGAAGAAGTTCCTACATTTTTAGTCCAATTCTAGGTACACTTTGTGGCTAGCAAGACTAGGAAGTAATTTTGACCAAATGGGAGTCCAGGATATATGGGAAATTCTGGAGTGCCTCTTAACTCTTCTTGGACTACCCCTATTATAAAAATTTGATTTCCAATATACAAGTGGACAGCATGCTGCCTCCCTAACACTTAATTAATATGCCCGAATACAGGTGCTAACCTAACCTAAAAAAAACAATCTGGGGGCTTTTTCTTTTTTGAGTTCCTATTCGTGGGAGTCAGGCCTGGGAGTGCAGAACCATGTGATCTCCTTCTGCTGTGTTCCATGCTTGGCCCAGCCTTGTATGCCTTCTGTTGGTTACTTCAACCAACATCACTCTACACAAACATCTTTTAGAGAGCAAAGTAAATTGCTCTGACTGGTGTAAAAACTACAGCTCTAATCTAATGCCTTGTTATTGACCCCCCCACTCCCCTCATGCTGTATTGAAGAAACCAGAGCAGGCTGCACAACTCAAACTTTGGCCAACAATTGTAGGTTATGCAAAGACTGTCAACGTTTTCAATCAGTTACTGCAAGAATTGTAAATACAGATTTGTATCTTGAATTCGAATGAGAATTCTCATTTGGATTCAGTAGTTAAAATACACTGTAAACAAGCATATGTTATCCTACAATAGCAAAAAACACGCTTCCACTATTTTCCTCAGGAACACCTTTAGCAGTAATTAACGTAAAGCATTATGATCATGATGGGAACGTTCCGGCTATTAGGATAACATGTCATTTCAATTGCTGCACTTTATGGGCTTCAGTTCCACCTTTATGCAACAGTTCACAAAAGTAAGTGGTACAGAAACCCAAACTGGATATATTGTTATTACAGAAATATAAATCCTTAAAAAGGATTGGTCTTAAAAGTAAAGATACAAACCAATGTGTTTAATTCAAGCATTTTTATTTAAAAAAAAAAACAAAGAGTACACAATTGTGGATCAAGCAGGTGAACAGTAGGCAGGCTGGATGCGTAGTGCTAGTGGGGCTGATGGCATTCCCCAACAGCCCGTCAGTTCAATTTCAAATTGGTATTATATAGAAATTAAACATGATGAAATGGGAAAAATCCAGTCATTACTGAAAGATCTGTGCAATTACCACTTAAAGGAACACTCCAGCTGAAAAAAAAAAAAAAAATGCATGTGTTTCTTTATGCTAACATGGGACAGCATTTCTTTACAGGTAAGAAATGTCACTTTCAAAAAAAAAAAAAAAGAATTGAAAATAAATCGTAAAAAGGCGTTCCTCTTCAGCCACTCTCCTAGTGAAGTCCCGCGTTGGCATTTCCAAGAAGTCACATGGGAGAGCATGACAACATGAAAGCATCCTCCCTGGATGACGTTACGCTCTCCCATGTGACTTCTAGGTAATGCTAACGCAGGGCTTCACTGGGGGAGCGGCTGCAAAGGAATGCGCTCCTCAGAGGGATCGCCTCATCCAGACCCCGTAGATTCGCCGGCAGATTCTAAGGAGGGGTTATATAGCACTTCTTTAAAGGTCACTTTAAAAATAAATAAATAGTGTTTACTAAAATGTTAATTAGCATTAAAAAAAAAATAAATAAATAAAAACACATGCATTTTTTTCAGCTGGAGTGTTCCTTTAATAACTTAAAGGGTGGTTAAACCATGTAGTTGGCCATCATTTTATGCTTAGTAAAATAAGCCTAAAAGTGCATTCCTGAGGCTTACCTGGCAGAGTAGAAGGATTTGAGCAGCTGAAATGGACTCTGGGTCCAACCCACATCTGTTTATGTGCAGGCGGTGCTGCTAAGTTGGAAAGATATGTGACTAGGTAGGAGCAAGGTAGGTACCAGGGTCATCCATGTCAGGTAGAAGAAACACCATGAATATACTTTGGATTTTGTTCCAGAAGACTACTACCCATCAACCAATGCTGAAGAAAATGTATTTTTTTTAATCTTTTTTTTTTAACTTTATGACACCAGAGTTGCGAGTTTGAAGAAATGAACTTGTTTTTGCTGGGAGAAGAGGAGATAAGGAGAATGTTTCAGTTACAGATCTATAAAGTTTCAGCAAGAGATCAACCTGTTGCACCCACAGAAACGAAATTGCACCTGAGAAAGGGAGGTGTAAGATACCCCGAAACATTGTGCTGTTCTGCAATAAAAATGGGGAGATTCCCCTGAACATAGGGTGAGCTGCTGACTTTTGATTTTCGGTCAGTATAACATCTGAACATGGGGCAACTTCGCTAGTGTGTCAGTTTAAAAACTTCCCAGTCTTTCAGGACAACGCCATTTTCCATGAAGTCTTTGTAATATGAGAGAGAGAGAAAAGAGAGAAGAGAGAGGTCTATAGTAAAACATTTATACCCAGTAACAAAAACCCTCTCTTTACCAATATGGTCAAAACCAGAGAAGTTACACACCCCTGTCCAAATCTTTACTGTGATTTGACTCCTCTGACTTCCTAAGGTTTTTGTGTGACAGCACCATATGCTTACTGATTAACCCTTTCATTACTGGGTAGCATGACGATTACAACATATTATACATATAGAATATTTAACAAGCAGTAAACCAGTATGTTTGGCAAATATCCTAAAAGAAACAAGACCGGCAGGGGAGTGACAGGTTTCCTGGATGGCTCAGTAGGCACTTTCAGAAATGAAGTGATAATCACCATGGACTGAATAAAGATCACTGAAGGCAATGAAAAACTGAGTTTTTAAATGTTTATTTTTATAAAAGCAACTAAACAAAGCCCTATTTTTTCCACCAGTCATTCTGTCTGTGGGAAGACCCCAAAGAAAACGTGGTATTATTCCCACTACCAAAGACATTTGGTGGCTGGCCCAATGCAAATCCGCATTTACAATGTAAGGATGCCTGGCAATTATGGTAGAAATAGATACTTGTTGTAATTATTATATTCTTTCAATGTAAAGCAGGTAGTATCAGGAATAGTACTTACCAATTAAGACCCAGTTTATTTTATTCCAGGAGTGGGTTATGATTTTGTTTATTGAAGAGGTCACATTGAATAAATAAGAGTGTGGTCACCTATCTGCAAACTGGAAATGAGCAGCCCCCCCTTTCCCTTTATGCAAGAGCTATTTTTGGGATACTCGCTATAGACCGTTTCATTTTTGGATTTAAACTCTTCTAGTTTCCAGGATTTAAAAAAGGTTTAATCTCTAACTATTTATAAAACATTCCTAAATGATTTTATAAGATATCTGAGAGTTAAAAAAAAAAAAAAAAAAAAAAAAAAAGGATTTTTTTACAAAATTCAATAAACAAATTACAAATACAAACATGAAAACACATTTGATCTAGAAAAGTCCTTGATCAAAAAAAGTGGGTGCTCTGAGCTCTCACACACTACTAGAAAACCAAAAGCAAGCCAAATGAACCGTCATTTTATGCTACTGCACTTCTTACCCTCCTGTTTATGCACGTCTTCTTCCTATATAGATTGTAAGCTCTATGGGGCAGGGACCTCCAGCCTCTTGTTTCAATCATGATCTGGCACTTAGAGTGATGTATTTTCTTGATTATATGCTTGTAATTTACTTCACTTGTTCTTTGTTACGCACATCCCTTGTCTGTATTATACCTGTATTGCACAACCTAGCATAACCTAGTGGCGCTTTATAAATAAAAATATACACACATATTTGAACTAGGTTGGCAAGCCATTGGATCCGTGCCTGATGGATACACTGGTTCCATTGATAAAAGGAAACATTTGGTAATTCTAGAGCAGCGATTTTCAACCTGTGGGTTGCGACCCCGGTGGGGGTCACGAGGCCGTCCCACTGGGGTCGAGAACTGCGCCGATACCCTGAAGTACCTGCAGGAACCCTTCTTATAAGGGTTCATGCGGGGTGACGCGCGACATGATGACGTTCGGCAGAAACGTCATCACGCGTGGTGACGTCGGCGCGGCGACGTCAGAGGGAGTCGCAGTCTCAAAAAGGTTGAGAACCGCTGTTCTAGAGAGTCTAAAAGCAACTGTAACAGGGAACAAACTTCCAGTGTAACATGTGGCTGAAACAGAACATGGGCCATTGTTACAGTCACAAGCTACTTAATGAGGGAGGAATGAAAACCAGAAGTCTGACAGCGGCTGCTGAGCTACAAACCACATGTACAGATCAGCAATGCCTTGTACAGATCAGCAATGTATGAGAAGCCGGGGTTTGGGGTAACCCCTAGCCCCTTTACCAGATATTTACCTGTGCTGAAGTCCCACAAGACCCAGGGTGATGACATGAGGCACATCGAGCTGGGTAGGCCAGCTCCCCACTGCTATGCAACCGAACACGCCGCACTCCTCGCGGATCCCCAGCTCCTCAAACTCCATTGCTGCCGGTAAGCAGAGGCCACAGGAGAAACACGTGGGAGCTGTGAAGCTCAGTCAATCCTCACTTCCTGGGCAGGAGGAGGGAGGCCGGCGGGGGGGGGGGATTTAAATGTCAGCTAGGCAGGCTCCACCCCCGGACTCGGCAATCTGAGCAGTGGAAACGGAGATGGGGGATGGAGTCCGGGTAGAGCACAGAGTAGGAAGCGCTGGGGAAACTATAGAGCAGTGTCACCCGATAACTACCCAAGTCTCCCAACCAAAAACTGCACGGGCCAATCACATGTCACTAAACCTACAGCCCACCAATCAGAGCGCGCGGCGCATTTTATTGATTCTCTCAGTATAAAACACGCTCTGCTTTTGTAGCCGGATAAACACTGTGATTACACACATGACCACGCCCATAAACACGCCCACTTCGTGCACATGTAGTTTTTATAGTGTGAGGAGTCACTTGTTCTCTCCTTATATTATCTCTCGGGGTATTGAGGGTATATTTAGCAGAGACAAGTACAGGGGATGCCTTTCATTGGCTAACTGAATAGATGGTAAATTCAAGCTTTCCAGACCACTTAGGTCTCTTATTCAGGCACTGTAGGAGAGACCTAAGTAGTCTCAGAAGCTTGCAATTACCATCTATTCAGTTACACAATGAAAGGTATTACCCATACTCTACTTGTCTCTGCTTATATCTATGGCTAGCACCAGTGCTACACTCTACTTGCCTAAGGCAGTGATGCCCAACCTATGGCCTGTGACGCGCTTCTATCCGGTTCGCGGCCCAATTTCTGAAATCCGACGCGTTGCGTATAAGTGTGAATTCGCCAGCTAAAGACAGCTGCAATAGACTGTTACTGAGACAATTGCGTCTTTATAATGAGAAATAAGTGTGAATTTGCCAGCTAAAGACAGCCGCAATAGACTGTTACTGAAGCAATCGCGTCTTTATAATGATAGGAAAACAAGGAGGGGCAGCGAGCACCAAACTGAATAATTAATATTAAGCAGGTGCAGCTCATGGGTAAAAGTTTATGTGGAGGAGAATAGACTGAAGAGGAAAAAGACCCATGTATGTAGCGCACACTGCACAAAAATCGGAACAAATATAAGACAATGGAAATATCAAAAAGAATAATTTATTGAGTGCAAAAATAAACTCTCAACAGAAAAATGACTGGTGGGTCATTGTGAAGAAAACACCAAACAATGTATTAAATATAAGACAATTTCCATTGTCTTATATTTGTTTCGATTTTTGTGCAGTGTGCGCTACATACATGGGTCTTTTTCCTCTTCAGTCTATTCGCGTCTTTATAATGAAAAATAAGTGTGAATTCGCCAGCTAAAGGCAGCCGCAATAGACTGTTACTGTCGCAGTTGCGTCTTTATAATGAGAATATTGTTGTAGTCATGACTTTACTATGGAAAATTGTCGCCGCTGTTACTTTAAAATTTATCGCGGTCGCGATTTTAAGTCGTGTCTTTGAAGCGGCCCGTGACACGAGTATTACAATTTTATATGGCCCCCAAGCCAAAAAAGGTTGGGCATCACTGCCGGCTCTGCTATTAGGCAGAGTAGGCAAATGCTAGGGGCGCCGCCTGCTCAGGGGGCGCCCCTAGCATTTTCTTTTTTTTTTTTTTAAACTGTGCCGGCTGGCTGGGACTTTACGTACAGCCGCCGCTCAACTCATTGGGAGCTGTAAAGTTGAGCTGCGGCTGGACATCAGTGGGGGCGGGGCAGGGAGGGTGTGGGGTGGAGGGGCGCCTAGGGCGCTACTAAAGCCAGAGCCATCTCTGCCTAGGGTATACTTAGTTACAAACTGACAGATATAGGAGCTGGTGTTCTCTCCCTGTTTTATCTCTCAGAGTATTTAGGGTATATTTAGTAATAAACTGAGGAGATACTGTATAGGAGCACAAATTATTGTTGCAGTTGTATTATTGGGCCATGGAGAGGAAATGCAGGCAGATCTGGGAACGGGAGAATGAGCTCAGTTTAGATGGGATAAGGCTAGGTTCACGTCAGCCTATTATGCTCAGCGCATAATACGCTAGTGTGAAAAAAACATACGACTCAATGAAAGTTGATAGTACTTTCCTAGTTCCAGACACAGTAGCGTATGACGTGCATACGCTGGGTTCGGAACACAGTGTGTTGCATTTTGGCTGGCATATGATACACCATGCACAAAATGCGACCACATAGGAAGTGCTGTGAACGCCGAGGGAGTGTTCACACTGTCGCTGGTAAGTACAATAGAAAAAAATGCTTGGTGTATTTTTCTTTTTTCACACTAGCATATTATGCACTGCACATAATACACTAGTGTGAACCTAGCCTAATACTCACTGGGAATCCCAGTGCAATAAAAATAAAACAGATTAAATGGCTGGCTTTATGCAGATAATTACCACCTTAACCCTCTGAAGTTATCCTAGTAATCCTAGTTATCTCAGTGCTCGTGTGGTCACAGCAGGCCAGTCAGCCAATAGCTAGCTAGGAAGGGCGCATTGAGTACACAGGGGTCACAGCAGTTGTGACAGGGCCCAATGCTCCAGGGGACCTGGCCGCCACTGCTGGGACCCCTGTAGTGTGCCACGGGGGGGAGGAGGGAGAGTGATACTGCTAACTTGGAAGTGTAAAACCCATGGCACTTGTTCCTCCCATAATAAGGGATAATAGCTATAAACAAGTATTTTTATACATTTGTTCCAATAGCTGCCCCATCCCCATTATCACTTGCAACTAGTTAGGTGATATAACAGCTCTGATAGTGACACTGATATCTAATGAGAATTTCAGCCAATCATAACATTGGGGTAGGTGTGCACAATCATGCTGGCAGCTAAAGACAGAATAATTAGCAATTCTACATATTGGGAGTATGAACAGTTTGTGCCTGGTCTAACAAAAGTGGTACATCTACAGCAGTCATTCATGTGGCAGTGCTTTATGACATAAGCAGCTGAGGCTCAGACACTTGTACATGGTCAGCCACTTCTGTCTGAACTCAGCTTTTGCTCCCTGGTATTTATTTATTTGTTGTTTGTACAAGGAGAGTTCCCATGCTCCAATACATAGAATTGGCAGTTCTTCCTGCTTCATGTTGGCAGCAGGAAAACACCCACCAATGTTGTAACTGAGTCAAATCCTAACCTTTAAAATCTCAGTATCACTGTCATGCTACTGACTTGATCCAAAGGCTTGACATTTCAGAAAAAAAAAAAAAAAAAAAATCGCAAAGAGGCAGACGGGCAGCAGTTCTGCGAGGTTGCACACCGGCATGATTCGGACTGGTTTCTCAGAATTCTCAAACTTTTTATTCAAATCCCTGGTTTAAAGATTTAAAAATGATAATTGTGTCTTTTGAGAAAAATTTGTAAATATAGTTGATTGATCATTTGTCAGTATAAGCCAGTAGACCATCATTTAGAAATGAAGGCAAAAGTTAAAAACTAAAAGGACATAGTTTCAGGAAATGAAATAACAATGGTGTATAAAAGGTTTATAATCTCCAGAGATGTTCAGCAGTTGGCTGTAGAAAGTACAGTTTAGAACAGCTAAACGGTCGAATAGGAAATATTCTATCTCCCAATCCAGTGTTTTCAGTTATCTCAAACAGCTGACTACAGAAACTACCAAACAGGACCACCAATGGGGATGCTGCTGGTGGGCCCTCAGCAAACAAAGGAACCAAGCCAGATAGTCATGTAGATGTCCGAGTACTGTGCAATGAAACTGACCAAGCAGCGCAAGTGGGATGTTCACAATGCAAATATGGGTGTACAAACATGTTAGGGGGATCCCATGTGTCAGGCTGATTTCTGATGACAGCCCTGCACCAAACAATGATATGTTTTTCTTCCCTTAAAAAGGATTTATTCAGGCCATAGCTTGTCTATGTTTTTTATGAGTTTATAATACTAAAATAATTGTTCTTTTGAACTTACCCTATTTATGTAGTTGGCGAAAAAAAGTTGAACAATCCCCCCAAAAAACATGCTTTTCACACAATTCAAATTTTTTTCTTTAAATTATTTACTTTATAAATATATTGCAACTTAAATTACTTTTGTACAAGATTTACATGCTATTTACACAATACATAGAAAAACCCTTACCAACAGCTCAACTTTGATTTTTCTATTACTATGACAACTGCTTTAGTTCATCACGAGCCAAACAATGACAAAGTTGTGCTGCTCTTCTGTACTACAGCAATTTGTATGCATTTAGAAGAAGAAATGGCAAAGAATATATAAATGCTGATCTTGAAATACATACATAAATGGGTACGCTGCACAAAGCACCTCAATTACATATAGACACACATTACCTTGAGTAGCACTGTCGAATGAATAACGTTGAGGTTGTCAAACACTGTCAGCAGTTGTAAACAAAGTTTTGTATCAAGACATATAAATGTAATATCATAGAAACAGTTACTAGAAAGGGTGATTGTATATATTTTGTTTTAAAGTTTAAGAAAAAGACATATTCAAATTCATTAAAGGATTAACATGAAAATGTACTTGCACAAAGTAAAACTATCCAACTGTTAATTTTCACTCATTTTTCTCAACTGTGCAAAATATCCGCTGAAAAACTTAAAATGACAAGCAATTATTAAACATCTGTTATCAGAAAGGACAAAATACATACTGAAAACAGGAAATGGTGATTTTGTTATTACATTTTTGCTTAATGCATTTTAATACATTTTAGCCTTGCAAGAGAAATAAATCTTAATATTCAAAAAAAATAAAAATAATTATTAAAAAAAAAGGCATCTTGTATCAGACATATAAAAGTTCCTCACTTTTGGCAAAAATTCTATCTATTTTCAGTTATGTATTTATGTGCGACTTGATTTGTAAGCTGACCATGCACAGTATAGTTTCAGAAGATTTCAAAAGTATGACCAACAACTTTGACTTATACAAAATTTCCATTAACATTTTTTAACCAGTTAGTAGACCAGGTCAACAAGACAGTAATTTACACAGATGTTTATTAAAAAAAAAAAAATACAAAAATATCATCTGTGGAAGGATTGTGGTATCATCATTTACAATAATTAAGACTAATCTTTGTTGAAACTTTTATAAACTTTAATAATGTGTATGGTCAAGCTTTAGAATATGCCCTTCAATAGACATATAGATAGAAAGTCAAATGTAATATATATTTAGGTCCAAATGTTACAAGTCTTTAAGGCAAATTAGATGCAGCTTATGTTTAATGGAATTCCATGAAATAAAATTGTTTTGCAAACTACCGTAGTCGTGTTCTATAAGAAACATTTTTGTTCACAATTCAACAGGATAGCTAAACATTCAAAACACACCTGGAATACTGTGTGCAGTTTTGGGCACCAGTGGACAAGAAAGATGTGGTTGAGCTTGAGAGGGTTCAAAGGCGGACTACTAAAATAATTAAGGAATAACCAATATACAGTACCAAGAAACATTATCAAAACTGGGCTTGTTTAGTCTAGAAAAAAGAAGATTAAAGGGGTGACCTAATAAATATGTACAAATATATTAGAGGTCAGTACAAAGATCTGTCTCACAATCTATTT
>WMED01017693.1:0-12926 GCA_019650415.1 Pipa parva | reverse complement strand
GGCAGGCAGGGGAAGGAGGGTAGGCAGTCAGGCAGGGGAGGGAGAGAAAGAGGGCAGGCGGGGGAGGGAGGGAAAGCAGGGAGGGGAGGGAGGGCATTTGGTTCAGAATACTTTTTTTCTTATTTTCCTCCTTAAAACCCTAGGTGCATCTTATGCAGCAAAAAATACAGTAGTAAGCTTCCCAATAGATGTCAGCAGTATACTCCAATCCCTAGATAAACATGAGCCAGAGGTAGCAAGAATTCTGAAAACTGTGGGGCAAGGAGGAGAAGGGAGGTTTACATTAGAATTTCCTTACCTTAAGGCTGGGATTCCAGGGTATTCTACAGTCAGTGCAGCTGAGAACATATAAATGTAGCAATAGCTAAAACAGCTTTATTCTCAATTGTCCAGTAAATGCAAAACAATCATTCATTAATTCATACATTAACCACTAGTAAAGTTCTATTAAAATAAAGCAAAATGCAAGAAAAGAACAAATCTGTTTTACATGATGTAATGTCATGTTAATATATTTAATGAGATGAACACAGAATATACTACACAAAATTTCAAGAAATACTAAGTATCAATGTCAGAGATGGTACAGCACCCAATATTAAGTCAATGAATTTTCCCTCTAAAAAGGGGAGAAACAGCATCCCCAGCACTAAAAACCAGCACTGCTATTGTTAATGGTATAAGCACCAATCTTAATATTCTGTTTCCGCACTTACTGATTCCCACAGAGTTTTTTAAGAAACAGGCACTGACAGCCATTGTTAGATTTGTGTTAATATTCACAACATCATTATTTCACAATTTATTTCACATGTTTGATTATTTATATTATACAAAATAATCATTTGCACCTATATTCCCCATTGGTATTTTGAATCATACGGTATCACACTAGGGGAGCCTCCCCCCCCTGTTATTGCACTTATTCTTCACCAGCGCATCCACCTATATACAGTATTGTGTTCATGGAATTTCCAGAAACAGAATACACTACAATTGCATTTCTAAAGGATCTTCTTTCTCATCAAGGCACAAGCTTAGTATAGGTAAAAAAGAGCGTTACATCACTATAAGTAGTTAAACATTCTTTGCATTGTGACAGTTTAGAGCTACCAGATTAGTTTTTTCAGGTAATACAACTTGAGAGACATAACATTTTCCACATGGGATATCAGAGCCAGATTTTTAAGCTCACACATAAAACACACATATACAGAGGAAATTAAATAGAATTCTATCTTTATATGTGTGTGCATGCAAGCTTTTTTTGGCAGGAAATATTGAGAAGCAGAACTGAAAGAAGAGCTTTATGTTAGTATTTCAGCTTCAATGTTTATTTGTTCTCTATCATTTCTAAAAACTTTGCTCCTTTTAAAAATGTTGTACAATTCTTTATCTTTAAAACTACACTATTTGAGAAACTTGTTAATGAAATTCATTATGTTAGACTTATCTAGGGCACTTTGCAAAAGTTAGAGTTGGGGCCCGAAGAAACACACACATAAGAGCAGGGGTGGGCAAACTACGACTGGATTTGGCCCGCGGACATCTTCTGCCATCTGGTGGCAGGGCCAGGTCGTGGAGTTGGTAGCCATGCTCACCCCCTTCTCCTGTCCCGGCTCCTTAACGCTACAGTGATTCTCTCACAGGAAGTTGAAAGCTTTCAACTTCCTGTGAGAGAGGAATGTTGTAGCGCTACGGCTAAGTGCTAGATCAGACAGAGCTGGGACAAGGAGAAAGAGTGTAACGAGCACCAAGATAGTGCCCTCCTCCTTCAGAGGGTAGGGAGTAGAAAGGAGGGGACAGCACACTGGGGAAGGGGGTGTTGTGGGGGAAGTCTGGCCCTCTAAAATCATTCCTATTTCGCATGCGGCCCAATGGGAAAATTAATTGCCCACCCCTACATAAGAGGAACACTTGCAATGGTACTGTAAACAATAGCAACCAATCAGCAATTATGTATGATCAGTGTGCTGCAGTTAGTATTATTTAAAAAACAGTCTGGTTTGTTGCAATGAACTGCATTGAAATATAAATATCTTCCAAGTGTCTGGAACCTTACTGAAAAAAATATTAAAGAGGAGCTAAAGTCACTGGCTTGGCAGTGTCCTCTTAGGTATGCTACGTGGCTTCAGATTCTGGCAGCCCAGAGTTGAGTGGGTTTAATGCTTTCACATATGCAGTCAGGGTCACAAACAGCAGGGGGAGTGGGTGGTCCCAAGTCACTGCAGTGGCAGTACTGTGCTCTTTGTTTCAGTGTTGAAACATGAAGCTTAGCTGGCTGCAGAGAAAGCCTCCTGCCTGTCTGATTTTGTCTAGTTTTGTCTCTTTCACTACCTGTTGCATTTCTTTTAGGAATATACAGTATATGATTTCGGTATCCAGTTTGTACATTTTTCATACCCGGCATAGGACCTGCATACCTAAACAGGTATTTAATAGAAACTTTATTTCTCTGGGCCTTGAGTCACAGCTCTTATAGCTGACAGTGATGAATGTCAAACTGAGCAGATTATTTTGACCTTAAAAAGGGACATTGTCATATCAATCAAGTCAGTGTATACCATTTATTAAATTAAAACTGGGAAAACATTATTTACTGTAATTCTGGAAAAAGTTATAATACTTTTAAGCTTGCATAAAGTTTTAATGTTTATTCAGTATCAAACCAGCAGGTCATGTTTAGCTTTGTGACTAAGATACAGGATAAGTTTACATTCAAAAAGATATAACACCATAGCCTCATTTAATTTAACTTCTAATCAAATGGGAAGGAAGCATATAATGGACATCACATTGTTACAATATACTCTAGGTTATTTATTAAGTATGTGGAGTCCAGTGAGAGGTTAAGTAGACTATGGTAGTATAATGCCTATAATATATGACTTAATAGGCTGTTGCTTTGGCCCATTCAGTTTAAGGGAGTAACTCTAGCAAATAGGCTTGGGGCAGCTACTTATGTCATGACCTTTCTGTACCAGTCACCCCTTCAGGAAGCCAAGTGGAAGATTCTCTGATGTTCCCAGCAGCTGAAGCTCTCTGAAGGGTTAAAGATAAGGCAGAAGAAGACCTGCTTGAGGTGGAATTCAGGGGCTATGGAGTTAGTAGAGTTTAAATGAATGGCTGTAATGACGCTGTGCTGTTTATATGAGCACTGTTAAAATAAATATACGATGAAGATGTTTATTTTCATGAGAGAATCCCTGACATCCTATGTTTATTATTCATAATACTTAATCCAGATTGGTAGTGGATATGTAACTCTTCCTGGAAACAGCAGGCTCCTGGTGCAGTACCATAGGAGATTAGAATTAATATAGACATAAGCAGGATACTAGAGTCACTCACCCATTCCTCCTGAAGCTTTGCCTCTGTTAGGCACATCTTTAAAAAATTACGTATAATTTGAAACATTATGCATAGGTATTGATGGCCCAACAAAAACATCTTTGTTAAAAAGAGGCCTTGTATCATTTTTGGATAACTGTGTGGGTGAATTAAAAAAATTTTGTATCTATATAAAATACAATATTTAAATGAAAAATTATTCAATTTACATTTTATCTTAAGAACGAAGGAAGTGGGAAAAATTATATCATCTAAAGAGTCTTCAAACTCTTAATTCTACATAAAATACATATCCTTATTTGGCCACAAGGTGGAGACAGATACTTAGACAAATAATCAAAGGATGTGGCGTAAAATAATGACAAGTCCAACTTTATATCTGTAATAAAGAAATGAAAAGTAATGGGAGCATACGATATTGTTTCTAGGGAGGAGGTGTGGGTATGGGGAGAAAAGTTAGAAATAAGCAAATTAAAACAGCAGCTTCATTTTCACAAAAAGGTTATTTATAAACATTGATGTGGATCTAATTTTTCTCATACATTTCATTAAAATTCTATTCCACTCTTGGCAAAAACATTATATCCTCTGTGATGTAAAACAAATGAATACATCAGTTAACCAAAGTTGTAATGACAGTAAACGTTACCATAAAACTGTGAATGGTCACTGTTGGACAGCCAGGAAAAATATTGAGCAGCATGGGAAGTGTTACACACACTGTGGGACCATATAGATACAGACTAAGGGGAATAACAGGATATCATACGGAACTTCTGAGACTGTTAATCTTGTAGTTATTGTGTGATGATTCCAATTTATTGTTTTATTGCTCAGTTACATGGGAACTATAGCCAGATTTCTTCTTTACATATGCAGTACTATACCGTAGTGAGAAGCATTTCTCCCTAGTGGTTGTTTCATGTGCTGCAGAATGATTGAGTAGGCAGCACTGATAAACTCCTGTACCAGGAAATGTGTGTGTGATGTGTACTGGCCAGTTTTCCATGAAAAGTTACCCATTTTTTCCCTACTTATTGCTTAGCACATGCACACAAGTCTGCTTTCCCTCTGTAATCTCCTACATTCCAAGCTTAATTTGCGTAGCCAAAAGGTCAGCACAGTGCTTAACCAATAGCAGTGAGGCAGCTTTTTCTTCTTATGATGCCTGACTGGGTGGGGGGAAATGTCAGCTCTCAGAAAAACTAATTAAGGGAAACAAATGGCAATGATATATTATTTGTTGTTAGCAATTGGCTTAGTATAAGGGAGTTTTACATGTACGTGTGCAGTTATATGAGCACTATAGTGCCCCTTTAAGCAAACATACTTATTTTATTCTTCAAAGTAAGTCGGATTAATTGCTATGTTCATAAATGTCAGTTGGAGTAGGAAGTAGTACCTTACTGCTTATTTTGCTTAAACAGCAGTTCTCAACCTGGGAGTCAAATGATGATTTGCCAAGGGTTGTCTAAGACCCTGTCGGTATGACGTAGCAAAGAAAATAGTTAATGAATGGGGTCACCAAAATCACAGGGAATTGTACTAAAGAGTTGTGGCAATAAAAAGGTTGAGAACCAGTGTGCTAAAATGATCAAAGTCAAAAGTTAAATGATAAATTGTTTCTAATGGAACAATGCCCCTACTGGTCAGAGTGCTACCAGGATAAGGACGATTGGCACCCAAGAAAATAAATGCAGAAATGCACACCGCATTCACCATTAGTAAGCAACACTGCAACCCTGCTTACATGGTTTTTTAACATCAATTCCATTTATTAACTATTTTTTTTTCACTCTAGTTAGACCTTTTTTCTCATTATCGCAAATAAACTGCAGAACATTTCAACATCGTCATGGCTTCCCTTCCCATGTATCCCTCTATTATGTTCAAAGCTGAAGGGGTTAATGTAGCACTGGTCTCACTAATGGGACACAGGTTGATCCGGACAGAACACGAGCTGAAAGAAAACAAAACGGGGGCGAAGCTTCTGCAGTTGCGCTTCCAGTCAGCGTGTAGGGCTTTATATAATGGGAATAGAGAGACCGTATCATCAATTGAAATAAATAAATAAAACATTTAACTTTTGACTCCAGACAATGGGGAACCCCACATATACAGGTGTTGTGTTAGGGCACTGAAATGCTTAGGGTCAGTTAAGTTAGGTGTATAAATAAATAAAAAAAAGGAAAAAAATAATGAAAAAAAGAAGAAAGAAAAAAGGAACCATATAATAAAAAGAGAAAAGAACCATATAGAAACAGCAGGTCAATGTTGCACTTCAAATTACACATTCAACAAACTCACATTGGGCCAATGGACTGGGGCACTACACATATACTTAATTCATCTGAGCTCACCAAAAACAAAACTAATATTAAGAAAAAGAAACAAAATGAGACCGCATATAAGACTGAAAACAAATATAGAAATGAATTAAATAAATGAGGTGTTCAGACCTAAGCCTGCGCCCTCCACTTTGCTGATTTGTATACATGCTGGTTTGAACAGTACAGTGCTGGGTGTATTACTGGGGGATAGCAACAATACATTATATTCATATTTAGCCTTATTCAGTAACAGCTTTGACTTGTTGTTGGTTTTTGGTTACATTTTATAACCATATTGTTACAATTGGCTATATTTGCACATGGTTTAGGTCTGAACATACTGTGTTTTTACGGGGATTAAGGGCGAACACCAGAGGATCCTTACACTCTGTGCCTCAGATTTAACCAGCACAAACCACACTGCAGTAAGAGGATCTGCTTCCCCAGTCTCATTGACCCAGTTTGCTACAGCTTCTCATGGAGCGTAACAGTGGCTGAGTACACTGTCATTCCTCAAGTGGCATTTCAAGTAACATATCAGTTCCTGTAACAAAATCATTTCGTCAGCTGCAATTTTTGGAGGCTATTATTTTCCACCTATTTTCTTGATTTACTTGATTTGCATCTGATTGGAGTTTGTATCCTGTCTGTTCAATCAGCAGCAGCTGCACTGACCATTCGATGAATAGAGTGGACTGAGAGATGGAAGTGTTACAGCATAAGTGTGTGCAGGCCATTTCATTAGGGTGTGCAGGCCATTTCATTAGGGTGTGCAGGCCATTTCATTAGGGTGTGCAGACCATTTCATTAGGGTGTGCCTCCAAAGATAAACTTCTTAAAAGTAAAGATTTTTCCTTGCCCCCCTCCCTGCTGATTTCCTTCCCCTGCTGCCCCCCTCCCTGCTGATTTCCTTCCCCTGCTGCCCCCCTCCCTGCTGATTTCCTTCCCCACTGTTAAAGGTGCCTGCGCTGCGTGCTGCACATTGGGGTGTGCCTGGGCACCCTGTGCTCACGCTTATGTGTAATGCCTTGTTTTCTGAAATGAATGTAATATTTATAAACTATTTTAGTTACAAATATGGATAACAACACAACATGCAATTCAGAGGGGTTTAGTGCTCCTAGAATACTTGAAGGACCCAAATAAAGTGGAAAGAAGAGTACAGAAAAGCAGAAAGTGGAGATGTTAAACACAGAAGAAGACACTGAATTAAATTCATTTCTTTTTATCCAGACAGATATATTATTGTTGTAGTTATTAGAATAATAAAAGACTTTGAACTGCACATAACACACTTAAACATTTTCAAATCATATCCTCTTCAAATGAAAAAGAAAAGTGTGTTTGTAAAAAAACTTGTTTTTCAGGCACTCATTTATTATGACCTAATTACTAACAATACAGTAGACTCCTTACGCCATACTCCTGTATGATGAAGCTGTCAATTATGGTGAATAATTAAGGGGCCAGGTGCATGTTTAATTTAACAAGATAAATATGTGGACAGATGCTTAAAGGTTTATAAAAAGATAGGCTCAAGGGTGTTTTTCCTTAATATCCAGAAGCATGTTAAAGTTACTATTTAAAAACCTAAACTATATTAAAACGTGATGTATTTTTACTTTAATAACCTTTAAAACTTGCTTTATGCTTTTAAAGCTAACCTGATTAAAACAATTTTTTATGTATGGCAATGTATCATGATTGAAATAAGTGAAGAGTATCACTGCACTTTTAAGACTAATTTGATTTATCTACAAGTGATACCCTGCCACTTTATTCTGTTAAATCTTGTATTATTTTTAATGATTCATTACTTCAAATGTTAGCTCTGCTGCCTTGCAGGCGCTGGGTTCAATTCCACCCTGGACTTCATCTGCATGGAGTCTGTATGTTCTCCACGCACCTGCTTGAGTTTCCCACGGGCACTCCAGTTTCCTCCCACAATCCAAAAACATACAGCTGTGTCTGTCTGTGTGTGACTGAATAGGGAAACTAGATTGTAAGCTCCACAGGGCAGGAACTGAAGTGAATGATGAATTTCTGGAAAGCACTGTGTAATATAGTAGCACTATATAAAAAATGAATAAATACAAATGAAAAATGATGTCATCAATGTTACAATTTGGGAAAGGATACATTTAGGGTAGGATAGAGGTCAGTGCCAATGAATATTTCTGAATGAAAGGATTATGGAAGATATGAGCAGGATCAGCTTAAAGTGTAAGTAAAGTTATTGACCAAACTATACATATATATATTATATTTATAATGTAGAAACATAAACTTAAACATTGAAAAGTAAAAACGATTTTGTGTTTTTGAGTTATCACCTCTTAATCCTGATGCCTTTCTCCTTCGCATTTCTTATGTACTTGATTTTCCTGTATAGTGCCCAGAAGTCATCTCCCCCTAACGAGGTCACACAATGAATTGAATTCTGACTAGAACAAAGTTGGTTTTCAAAGGAACAGTCTGGGCAAAATTGAAAAAAATGCATGTGTTAGTAAATACGAATTATGCATTTTATTTTCAATTTTGTCCCTAAAATGAAATATCTTACCTGTTTAGAAGCACTTCCGTGTTTAGGATTCCATCTTCATCTGTGCCGCTGACTCTAAGGTGTCCTGGAGCTGAAACTCTTCACAGCCGCGATCTTCTCCTTTCAGTGCGCAGCCCGGCGCCAGCATCTCCTAATAGACACATTAATACTTTAATGGGGCAAACTTTATAAATAGGGTTTACTTACACTTTAATATACAAGTGATCATGCTCCCCAACAAACCTTTTAGAATTTACTTAAAAATGCCTACATTTGATTAGTAAACTGTTGAGTATTGTAACAGGTTCGTGTTATAGTAAAAATTTCCCCAGTTCACTTCAAAGTACAGAAGAAGGGGGTATTTACTAAAGTCATTTCCCAGAATTCAATCCATTTTGCCTGTTTTCACCAATTTTTTTCTGCCACATTTTCCCTTTATTTATGAAAAGTTGAAAAAAATGGAATGATATTGATAAAAATTGATATTGATAAATATTGATGCGTTAATACCACTACAGTTTTACATTGCTTTCACACCAATATCGACCAATGAACAAGTTATTCCCTTTTAGCAAACATCCCCCAATGTATGCAGTTTTCTTTGTATTGCACGTGCCCTCTTTGAATAAAATACATCTCAGTGCAATCAACTTCATTTATGGTGGTCTCTGGATGTCATTCTTCAACTTTATCATAAATACTATAAAGAAGAAAAAAAACAGGACCACATTTCATTTCAAATTAAAGGGTAACTTACTCTATTTACACCACAGTGTTTTGGTGTTAACAGATCAGCAATTTGGGGAACAAGCCATCCTTTGTCAGGATGGGTATAACTCCTCCTACTAATTAGCAGCTAACAATCATATATTAGTGGCATCCATCTTTCATTGCCATTAATTACATTTTCCAGGTAAGATATATAATGTGGTGTCCATCTCCTTTCAAATGAAGTAAGAATAAACAAGAATAACAACTTAAAAAACAGTTTTCAATAATTATATGCACAAATGACAAGTTCAAGAAATGTAAAAAAAAAAAAAAAACCATAATAAGAAAATCAATTTACAGCAATAAACTTTAAAGAGACATTAAAGCCTGTAAAATAAAGAGCTTTCTATTTATCGGCCGTCTAATATTAAGTGCAACAAGTATTAAAATGACAGGTATAGGCTTGCTGATTGTGCAGAGTAATCATAGCAGTAGGAGAAAAAACAAGCACTTGGAGAAGACGTTTTTAGCTAATACCAATATTATCCTAGAGCTATTTTATAAGAAAACATTTCCTGCTATTTCTACTAATCTATATCACTCTAAACTATTCACCTCACTAAATCTGGTGAAAACATTACTTTATATGGAAAACTGCAGAGTTGACATAAAAAACAAGTATCCTAACATCAAAGCAAAATGGTACAAATTATCATAAACAACCAAAACCACAAACAAAGATTCCTAAACACCAAAAGCAAAGTAGGCCACCAACAAACCACCCTTAACAGTAATAAAAACCAACAAAAATACAAAACTCTTGTTTAAATTTACATTTACCCCTTTACCTATTTGTGGAATGGTGTTGGGGGAAGGGGAGTGGGCCCTATACACCTACTCACAGTATGCAGATACCCCCTACCTTGCTTGTGCAATCACTATCACTCGCATGGCCCATAAGTTACCATTGCAATTAGGAGTTTTATCAGCAATAACTAATCCTTAAACTCTATTTGGACCTTTTTTTCCAATTCTTTTCACATAAAATTTGTTATTTGATTGATTTTTCATAAATATGCAATTTTTTTCAACCGATGAAACTTGGCAAAATTTGCTGAAAATGCAAAAATTGGCTTAACGATCCTTATAGAAAAAACCCCAAATCTCCACCGCATGGTCAGTTAGCATTCTGCAATGCCTGTATTTTTTTTCTCAATGATTTAATAATTTGAAAGTATGAATACTAATCCAATGCTGTTAGCAGACCATTTGCTAGAGAATATAACCTCAACGGACCTTGCAAACCATTAAAGTTTGAATTTACTGTGCAGACATGAATCTTCAGAGTATAACCTAATATACTGTACATTGAAGTCTGGTGCTAATATCTAAATCATTTGATTTGCAGGTCATTTATGAAGATTCCACATCAGCATATTGCTTAGAAATGATGCACTTTTATCTTAATCAAGTGAGTGCAAGTTTCTGTTTTACTGGTTAGAAATGCCTCTGTTGTTGCTTTTGACTCTAGTCAGTTCTGAATTAGATATCCTCTTTGCAGTGCTGTTTAGTCTCTCCTGCCTTGAAGTTAGATTCTGGGGCCCTAATTTTAGTTTTGCCCAGGACCCCAGGCTTGGCTAAAAATGGACCTGTCCTGCTGCATTTCTGGAGGTCTCAGTCCCTGATGGCATATCACTAATCTCAGAACTTGGTGTAGGTTTTACTGTAGGTGTAATGTGATTAGATTAAGGTGGATAAGCATTTCATCAAGTCTATTTCACTCAAACCTCTAAGAAATAATTTCAGAAATCCTGCAGGGTGTAAGACTAGACTCTCACAACTATTTTCTGAAATGCCCTACTAATCCTGTATTGTGTTTTGAAAAGTGTTTTGTTATTTTTCATAGTGTTCTGAGTTTCTAAATGTTCCGTTTTCTTATAAATGTTTTAAGTTGTTTGCAAAGAAGCTGGTTATTAGTTATCAAGCTGTGCTCATGCTGATGCAGGTAAGTAGGGCAATGAGTATGAATCAAGTTTTTTCACATTTTCAAATATAGCAGCAAGTTTGATATCATGGCAAAGGCGAATGACAAGCAGAATAGAATGTACCAAAGTGTGTGGCCACTTGCTCTGCAGTAGCCTGCATTCAGACACACAGCAACACTTGTACATATGTATCATTTTATTTATAAAGCGCCACAAATTTACGCAGCGCTGTACAATTCAGCAATACAAGTACAATACAGACAAGGGAAAAGTGCATTAAACAATACAAGTAAAATATCACAAGGAAACATCAAATTAAGTGCTAGGTAGTGATTGACACAAGAGGTTGGAGGTCCCTGCCCCAAGGAGCTTACAATCTAAGTGAGGAGCTTACAATCTAAGTGAGGAGCTTACAATCTAAGTGAGGAGCTTACAATCTAAGTGAGGAGCTTACAATCTAAGTAACACTTACAAATATTGTGCTGGCTACTTTGTATGGAGCTATGCACACACAGATTCAGGTAAAGAGAAAGGAAATTAATGTTGCTTGATTCTGCCATATTTGTTGCTTTACTTACCTGTGTCTTTACTTTGAAATTAAAATGACCTTAGAAATACCTATATATATTGGGTATTGTTCTGGTTAGTACACATTGATTTTTATATATTTGGCTTGTTTTTTGTGATTGTTCTTTTAAGAAATTATGATTTTAAATTTACAAATGTGGTGAAAACAATCTTGGCCAGCACTTAAAGGGTTGAAGGACAAGCAGGAAAAGACACAGGACAGGCTTTTAATAGAAAGATACATAAAGAAAAATATTCATAATATCAAAATTCAAACCTCAAATTAAATGTCTTTTCTGGTTGATGGGGTCAGTGACGCTAGCAATCAGAAATTAAGATGCAAAACAGAAAGGTCAATAATTAAATAAACTAAAAAGATTAATATTTCATCCAACATACTAAACATTCATTTTAATATGCCCTTTATTATAAGTTCCTCTCATAGAGAAATTAATTAACAAGTATATTCTGCAGCTGACAGCAGCTTATTGGACAAAAGACATTTATAGTGTATAGTTGACAACATTTTACTTTATATCGTTATATTGTAAGGTTTTAATTCCTGGCAGGGCTAAAATGCATGGCTCAACCTAAACAGGTATAGTGAACTACAACTTCCTAAATATGGTTTGCTCCTTTTTAGAAATGTGAACCTGTTTCATTTATTTCAGTTAATGAGTTTCATTGATTCCAAATGTTTAACTTATGTGGAGTAGAATTATTGTGTTTTTAAGGGGAATACATATTTTAACACACACCAAAACAACAAAAATGTAAGCATAAATATTGACAATTGGCAACTCCGAACATAATGTTTATAATGCAGTGTTCACTTTATGCCACTAGGTGGCATCCATGAATTTCATTTAACAGTTTTCTTTTCACATTTAGGCCAAATTCAGACACCAGCGTATTTTAGGAAAGTACGTCCCAAAAATACGCCGGCAAATTCATGCCGGGCATATATTCGGGACACAATTTTCTATTGTACTTACCCGACGCAGTGTGAAGGCTCCCTTCGTATTCATGGCTCCTATCAGGCCACATTCTTTGCATTGCATATGTACGCCCATGAAATACATGACATCAAGCATTTGCATGTACGTGTGCTTGCATATATCGCTAGTGTAACAGGTAAGTCGCATAGGGAATGGCTGCGCACATTTTTTTTTCCAATGCAGCATCTATGCACTAGTGTATTTATGCCAGTGTGAATCTGGTCTTAATGTTCCTTTACTTTCTTCAGCAAAATGGATTTTCCAAACATGTTTAGACAGGCCCTAAAATGCAAAAATGTCCATTATACAGTGTGGTTCATGTGATCATGTTTTATACCTTTATAAATACATTGGAAATTTTGTTTTTTTCACTATACATTTCTGGATGCTTAATTCACCATAACAATGTTTAGATAGATACTGACCACCATTATGCGAAGTG
>WMED01017692.1:0-12927 GCA_019650415.1 Pipa parva | reverse complement strand
GCTTCACAGCATGAACGCAACCCCTATGAGAGTGTCATTTGACCCCCCCAAGGGGGTCGCAAACCACAGGTTGAGAACCACTGCCCTAGGATGAAACAAAAGACACAGGGGTCCCACAAACCATCAGTGCACCTAACACCCTTATGTGCATGCACTTGCCAGAGTAAATTATTCACAAGACATATAGGGGTTATTCTCTAAAGTCCAAATTGTCATGTAAAGGTGTGAATTCGCCAGCTTAGACTGCACTCGCAACTTGAAAAATTGTCACAGTCGCAACTTTACAGTGGGAGAATTGTCGCAGTTGCGGATTTGCTATGGGAATCCACTATTTGAGAATTCAACAGTCAAATTTAGAGAATAACCCCCATAGACTCAGCTGTATTTTTGTGGTTTGATGGTTTGTGAGACTCCTGAGTCTGTTGTCTCAGATTCTATTTATTACAGAGCTTTCTGTGAATACATCTTGTGGCAAAGGAGATGGATTGCCTAATGTGTTGTTGGGACTATTTAATTCTTTTTCCCTTTCTTTTCAAAAGTGACTGTCATAGAGACATCATCACTGGCCCTATCGGCGCCCTAGGCAATACCCCCCACCCGGTACCCCCGCGCCCCCGCGCCCCGGGGATGATTTTAATTTAGTAAATGACTGACCCTGTGATAGAATCAATCATGCTACATAGATAATGCCCCCTGTTTTTATTTTTACTGATAGCAGCCATGTTGTTTGTGATTGAACAAACCTCTCCCAATCCCATTGTATTCTATAGAACTTCAATGAAGTTCTCCAGAAAGTACAATTTAAATTTAAATATCATAGTTTCATTTTTCTAAGCGTACATTGAACATATAGAGATTTTAAAGGGATTTTGGCATTTTAATTTTTTGGTGTTACTCTCCTTTTAAGATAGCTGAGGGCAGGTTATTACAACTTGTAGCAACATCAGTTTTGTACAAGGTTGATATTAAAACAATACAACACAGACATGTGCAGTATATAGTTAGCCATAGGTGTAATGAAATACAGCAGTCTCATTGGAGTCCCTAGGCAGTTCATGGGGGTGCAGACAGAATTTGGGGGACCCTTGTTAGAGAATGACCTTTTTTTATCCAGCTAAGGGCTAACACCTGGGGCCTAATGCCTACCACTTTGAAATACCTACATATAAATAGGCGTATGGTCATCTGGGCTGCACATTAACAAATACAATGTTCAATGAGTACAAATTTCATATAATAATGATATAATGATAACAAATGAATGCAATAAATCCAGAAAAGCCTCTGGATCCAACAGACAGTCTTTTTCTTCAGCACTCCATTGTGATCTAAAAAGAAAAAAAAAAAAAAAATATATATATATATATATATATATATATATATATATATATATATTGTGTATATATATATATATATATATATATATATATAAATGAGTATTGCAGTATTTGGGAATATCTTTTTTATTGGACTAACAGTCTTTTTAAATAAACAAGCTTTCAAGAGGTTTATTTTCCCTTGATCAGGTTCAAGACAATACTAAGTACAGGCAAGTAGGTATTCTACTTGGATAATGGACTAAGATATATAATTTTCTATAGTCCGTTCACTCAGTAGAATACCTTCTTGCCTGTACTTAGTATTGTCTTGAACCTGATGAAGGGAGAATAAATCTCTTGAAAGCTTGTTTATGTAAAAAAAACTGTTAGTCCAAAAAAAAATGTAAAAAAGGTATCACAAAAAACTGCAATACTCACATTTTATTGCATCTGTGGAATAACATGGCCACTCTACCATAACTTTTATATATATAAAAGCTTGAACTGTGCTGCATTTTCACTGAACCAAGGCAGGCTTCACGCTCAGAATTCAGCCCAAAGCTCCACCCACTCACTGAATCGGCAGTCCAAAAGGCTTCAAACATCATCACGTGCATTGTGGGACCAATGAAAATGCTCCCCTCAATGAACATAATGACGTATTAGGTCTTACGGTGGAGTTTCAGGATGAATCCTATTTGTGAAGTACAGTGAGAAGTCTGCCTCAGTGCAGTGAAAATACAGCACAGTTCAAGCTGTGACTGCAACCATTCAATTTACTATGAGGTATGTACGTAACAGGTCTTTTTTTATTTTTTAGCTTTAGTTCTTCATCCATAGAGCAGTTAGCAAATTCTTGTCCTGAAATAGAAAATAAGGGGTATTTTAAAATACTTTAAAGGGTACTTTATATTTGAGGTGTCTTCACATATTAGGTTATGGATCTTATGTAATGGTTTCTCTGTAGTGAAGTATAAAAAATGAATGCCAATATATGGCAGATGCTGCTTCAATGACTCTGAAAAAGGGATCTCCTACATGTGCATTGCGCTTTCACATTGAATTTGTTTTTTGGAGTTTCATAGTTGATAGTTGGTTTTAATGTTGACAGTGAGGCACATCTGGAGGCTAGGACTACTCTAGATGTGCCCCTTCATGGGTGAAAAGGCCATGGACTGGCAGCCTTTCAGAAGGGGGCACTTGCCTCCCCATGGCCACTCATGCTGATTAAGTCACTGCATTCTCCCAAAATTCCTATAACAGTAAACATTAAAATATATCATAACATGGGGGGTGGGTGTGTTAAATAAACAGGAAGACCACTTACATTAATTCAGTATATATTCTGAAAAAATGATTAATTATTGGTGCCTACCGTGATGATGTACCCAAGTAAATGACAAAGATCAGGGTTGATTTTCAGTAGGGTCATGCAGGGTTGACAGCCTGGTTCCATCTTCAAAATTAGAGATTTGTACCTTTTTATTTACATTTTCCTAGTGACAATTTAAGGTTCAGTAATCTGGTTTATTTCCTTTAGAATATCACTGCTGATAGAAAGTGTCTGGACTGCTCGTATACTGGGAAAATCCAGGTGGGGGTGGCTACAAGTGGGCCCCAATCATCTCAGTGCTGACCCAGCCATTGTTTTGGCTTTAACTGAAGAAATCCAAGTTACCATATGATGTTTTGCTATTATTTAACTGTCTGTTGCTAAAATCTCATAGGAACAGGAATATAAGCATTTAATAATCCACCTTTTATTTGATTTTATTAAAATTCTTACTGCTAGATACTGGATAGCAGAATACACCCAGGTCTTATATTCTCCAAAAACATAAATCAGCACTTCACTCTACTGCTTGAAACAATCCCCTGCACTAGAAAGTCTACTTGTTGGAAAATGTATCCATACTGTTATCTTAATTCCATGTAAACACCTATACACAAACTGCTCCCAGTGCTGCCCTAGGCTGATGTCTTCTATTCCTTCTTTGTGTGTTAGGTTTATCTAAAGGAATGCAGGGCTGGAGAGTGAAAAGATTAATGACTTCCATTAAACCCTCTGAAATTCTGAGATCCTGATGGAGCAGAGTGCTGGCAATTCACACAGCTGGAAGTACTGTGGCTATTCAAGAAAGGTCCTAAAGTATGTCTCCTGTTAAATAATTAGCTCTACAATTACCTTAACTACATGAACAAATTGTGCTGAAAGGCGATCTCGTGCAGCAGAAATAAAAAGTCATGAAAAAAATAGACGGCTAACTGATAATACATACATTAAAACACAATGCCTATAATTAAATGAAAACTAAACCTTCTGGGATAATATGCATAAATACATATATAAATGATGTGTTATTCATGATCATAAGTAAAATAGCTAATAAATATTGCATACATTTTGGAAAACTTTTTTTAAGGAATTAATTCACGGTGTATCATCAATGGAGCTGATTACAATGTTCAGTGTACTTGCAGTTGACTGAACACAGTATGTCAAATCCAATCAGATGAGAGCATAATGAAAGGAGCCGGAATAACTGTTGCAATATAGAATTTTTTCTATGGGGAGAGTACAATAAGAACATTGACTGTATTATCTATGTAACCAATTTTGCATTGTAACTAAGTTACCTTCAGTGTTCATTGAAATATATTATGACCTATGAGGGTTTAGTGTCTCTACTAGCCCTGTTTGCTATTGTAAATGCACATTAACTCACAACACAAATTTAAAATTAAAGGGGTACTATAGTGCTGATATAACTACACATATACATATAAAACTCCTTTATACTAAGTCAATTTCTGACACAAATAGTTAAAGGGGAACTATAGTCAGATTACATCTTTACATATGCAGTACTATACCTTAGTGAGAAGTGTTTCTCCCCAGTAGATGTTTCATGTGATGCAGAATGATTGAGTAGGCAACACTGATAAACTCCTGCACCAGGAAATGTTTATATGATGTGTACTGGCCAGTTTTCCACAAAAAGATAACTACTTACTAGTTAGCACATGTGCACACGTTACCTTTCCCTCTGTAATTTCCTGCATTTCAAGTGTAAACAAACTTAATTTATGCAGCCAAAAGGTCAGCACAATAGCAGTCAGACAGATTTTTCTTCTCATGTTGCCTGACTTGCAGAATAGAAAGAGGAGGGGAGCAGGGGAGGAAAATGTCAGCTCTCAGGAAAACGAATTAAGGGAAAATTAAGGGAAAAAAGTGTTATTAGTCCCCTGAATGTTCTTTTTAAAGGGGAACTATAGTCAAAGTGCATCTTTACATATGCAGTACTATAGCATAGTGAGAAGGTTTCTCCCCAGTAGATGTTTCATGTGATGCAGAATGATTGAGTAGGTAGCACTGATAAACTCCCACACCAGGAAATGTGTGTGTGATATGTACTGGTCAGTTTTCCATGAAAAGGTACCCTCCCCCAGACATTTTTCCCTACTTACTACTTAGCACATGTGCACAAGTCAGCTTTCCCTCTGTAATCTCCTGCATTCCAACTTAATTTATGTGGGAAAAAGGTCAGCACACTGCTTAACCAATAGCAGTCAGGCAGCTTTTTCTTCTAATGTTGCCTGACTTCAGGACAGAAAGAGGATAGGGAGCGGAGGTAGGAAAATATCAGTTCTTAGGAAAACTAATTAAGGGAAACAAACAGCAAGTTTTATTTCTTCCCTAAATGTTTTTTATGTATGTATGTTTTATGTTTATGTAATGTGCCAGAACAACATTACAGTATCTAATCCTAGTAAATTTATTTTAAGTTCTAACCCTTGATTATGTCGGTGGAGTTTGGGTGACACCTAGTGGCGACATGATAATAGATTTCCTTTTTGTCAGAGATGTTTTCATGTTAAAATGTGGGAGGAGGTTCCTTCTAAGGGAAGAGCTAAAAGTAAGAGATGACAGGAAGTGGGGGGGGGGGGTTTCTTGTATGGGAAGATTGATCAAGAACATACCTCCACCTTTAGAAATACAGAGTTATTGGACACTCTCTGGGTGTAGGAACCCCCAAAAGAAGATTACTGATGCTTTGCACAAATAAGAGAAAGTAACTAATGTCCCTGGAGGGAGTAAGGAAATAATATGCTGTTTTGAGGATTTAATTAAGAAGGTAACCGGTCAACCCTGCATAAAAGTTTGGATCCAAAGTTGTTTTGCTGCAATGTATGAAGAATCTGCTGCTGTTCAATAAAAGTTCATTTTACTGTTTGTAGTGCATCTGGACTCTGGCTGCCTCTGTCACCTCATGATGGTATGTAAAGGAGGACTCTATTATTTCACTTACACACAGAGGCCATATATTTTTCACAGAGGTTTATCTTAATTTTACAATCTCTTCAAACTTTATTTTGTTCTGTAATGGTGCACAGATAAGGGGAAGGAACACTCTGGCCCGTGACAAGGCTTATAAACTGTAAACCCCGTAGTCTGACCATTGCATTTATGTATGTGTGCAGTTATATCAGCACTATAGTGCCCCTTTAAAAACTTAATGGGAGATATATATGTTCTTCTCCAATCCCTTCCCCCCTTTCAGGAACATGTCACTAAGGTCCCTTTCCCTTCCTTTTCCTTACCCCTCCCCATTTTCCTTTCCTGCCTATATACCATGCAATTAAAGGGGTGGGCTTCACAGTATTGGTGCACAGCCCAAGTAAGAACTTCCCACCATCTCGCCCTGATTTTTTGAGATAATAACATGTATTGTCACAAGAATATTGCTTGTGACAAAGGGAGGATTGACCTCTCAAATGCTTGTCTATTTAAAACAACTGTTAGTCCAATAAAAAAGGTATCACCAGGTATTGCAATACATATATATATATATATATATATATATATATATATATATATGGTCTGTATCTATTGTATTGTCACAGAGGGAAAAAGGGTCCTTGTGAATCTGCTCAAGGAACATAGGAACATATTGGAAAGTATTTGATAATGGTTTTACTTCTGAGGTAGATGACAATTTTACTTAGTTTGAGTATGTTTTGCCTGTAGGAGTCAGGTCACTTGTAGTGGTCTGTTGATTATTAATAGTATTCTGGAGTGTTTAACTATTGTACCCACTGAGCTGGTAAATGGTGGCTAGTGGTATGAATGTAAGGGGAAGAGCAGACTGACTGAAATCCTAGGAATATTAATGGTTATGTAGTTTGCTTCACTGCAACTTGTTAAAAATCACCACAAACAGCCTGCCCCAGAGAACTGATGACTTACCTGTCCCACCACCACTGATCACTTCCCAATGTCAGACTGGAGGGCTGGGGCCCACCAGGAAACAGGAGATCAGGGGTCCACTAGGAAACAAGACATCAGGGTCCCACCAGGAAACAAAAGATGGGAGGACCACCATGAAAACAAGAGATTTTTCTCATGTCTCTCCATTCCCCTGATTTTTTTGTATCCTTTCTCTTTTTTTTTTTGTCTTCAAACTCCTGTTTCCACTGCACCAGGAATATACCACGATGGGGCAGTCTGAAACTTCATGAGGGCCTATTGAGGGCTGGGCCTGTCAGGAATTTTCCCTGTGTATCGATGGGCCACCCTGACTCTGCCACTTCCTGTTTAGTGAACTTTTTTATCACCACAATAGAATAGGCACAAGTCATTTTTCTCACATTAAGTTGTTGGCTCACTAAACTGAAAGCTGTCACTAATGGTAATAGAGGAGGCAATTCAGTGGGGATCTGGCTGGGGAGTCTCTTTGTGGTTATTTTTAAGTAGTTGGTATGTGCAATTCTGGCAAAGTGCATGGTGTACCACTGCACTTAAACTGTAAAAAATCAATTAATCAATACATAAATAACACTGATGAAATGCAGCCCATTTACTAGAAAAACCACCCTTACCAGCTGCCTGCCATTTTGTACACAGGCAGTTTATTGTCTACGGGCATGTTTTTTTATTGTGGCAAACTACCTATGGACAAACTTTTACTGTATGTTGTAAAACATTGGTATCCGGGTACCCGTTGGTTAAGAAGGACTAACTAAAAAAAAAACAGATTGCTATGTTAATATGTTATCTGAAATGTTATCCTTCATGAACAAAACCGCTGCCTGAAAATTATAATTACTGGAAGAACAGGTGGGGGTCGAAAGATGTTTAGTCAAACAAAATCACTGGAAATATAAAATACTAACATGTATGAAAACCAAGTCTTTTATGTGCCAGTTTAACGAAGCACTATTTAAAGTCCTGTAAAAATGTTGAGAGTTAGAAAGAAAGAGAGTAGTGATTGGTATATTCAAACAAGCTTTTATTATTAGAAAAATTACCATAGGTATCAGAAAACAAATATTTAATCTGGGAAAAAAAGGAAAGAGGAAAAATATGCTGAATTGACTTACTTGATTATCTCATCTCGTGGAAGGAACATAAGAAAGAAATGCAGCCACAAGGCTTATTTATCATTAACAAAACATCCATGTTCCTTGTCAAGGCAATCTGTTATGACATCACTGCTTTCTAACAATTGACTTCTTATTTGGATACAGCGCTAATCATATCTAGCTTGTCTTTTCTTTCTTTTTTGACAAATATTTTGATTTCACGTTTTTTTCCTGTGGGATTGGAGTTGGGAGTGTAGAGTAGTGTGTCAGACACTGAAAGAAGATACCATTCCTGAAATCCATTTATATTATTAGATTTCTCACTACAAAGATTTAAAGAAACAATCAAATCAATAGATTTAGGAAATGTATTTTAGGTTTATATATAAAAATAAAGCAGTTCTGAGTAAATGCACTGTAAATCTTTTTGGTCTGCTCCTCACTAATAACTATATACAGTATATAAAAAGGAAAAAGTGTTGATTGCAAGTGTTTTCCATTATGAGTTATACATTATTTCTTTGTCTAAAAATGTCTGGTTATTGACGAAAACGGATGCAAATGAGATCTTTTGGCTGGACGAAGAAAGAACAGGAAATCCATGAAGAATAAAAAAATAACTTTACTATCTACAGCAATAAAATTCATTTAAATGCCAGGAAAAAAAAATATATTATTATTCTGTTTTAATTATTATTGTAATATTGTTGTAAAAGAAGACATAAAGGTAAAGCGAATAAAGTCCTTCCCTTATCCTGTTTTTATTTTTTTTAATTTGAATCCTGTGCAAACATCATCAAATCAGCAGAAAACAGGAATTTCCAGTTTCTCTAAATTTAAGTGCACTTTTTTGACTTCTAGGCGCAAAAAAAAAACAAAAACCCAGCAATGTTTGGTCTTTTGTAAACAGACCTTGCTTCCTCCGTCAGTAGCAGTACTCTTGCAGTTTGTGGATCAGTTTTTTTAGTTTTTCAGTGTTTCGATATGGAACATTATTACAGATCCAGGAAGTAAAGTCAGGGTTTATCTAAGCGGTGGCCCCACATAATCGACTAGCTGCAGTATCATCTTTGGCCTCACAGTCTGGTCTTCCTGAAATCACAAATGGCCAAGTCTAAAAGAAAGAATTCAGCATTAAATGAAACGTTCTCATGTTACATTTTAACAGAGATTGTAAAGCATAAAACAGATTTGTTTTTCTGTAGAGAGAAAACACTTCTTCCATAGTAACAATTATTTTTAATTTTTAATTACATTACCTGTATGTAGGAAGACTGCATTTTTATTCCAATAAATAGTACAGGAAGTTTGACTTAGACATATTATGTAATCCGTAGAGTAAACAGTAATTGTTGTTATTTAAAAAAGGGGCATATAAAAGGCCTAAAATATATATTTTGTATTAAAACGCTATGGCCGTTACAGTTGTCCGCACACCTCTGGAGTTTTAGATAATTTCCACTGAAACTGCTACTGGTTATAACATAGGGAAATAATGCAAATATTTAAAAGCAGTTCCATAATTTAAACAATATTAATTACCAATTAATCATTTACATGTATTGCTTATTTAAATGCCCAATATTAAAGAGCAAGTAACACAACAAAACCTAACTTGGTTTGGAATGGCAGTTAGTTCAACATTGTACTTGTAAAAGTGTTATCTTTGAGTTTGAATTCTTAATTTGTATTAACCTCTCCTTTTTCATTGTTGTTTCTCTTATGTAAACACACCTGATCTGTCTATTGTTTTCTATGGAACATGCTACATAATAATAAAATGCCCCAGAAATCCCAATAAATAAGATAGCTGCCACCAATAATGAGAAGAGCAACATATCATAATCAGTAAACAGGAATGAAACTTTATATATATATATATATATATATATATATATATATATATACATATTCATACACAGACTTTTATTAGAAGTAAACCTCCTAAGAGAAGAATTTTCTCCTTTCCAGGGTTGAACTTTTAAGTTCAGCTACTCTTCTCTAGGGATACTTGAATTTGTAACTCAAGCGGACAATTCAGACATTTGCTAATTGCTAGTACGGTTCAGTATTCTTTCCTTCCAGCTACCTGTATTTAATGCATAATCAGTGCACAATTAGTTCACCACCAGTTGTGTAAGCCTCTGGTGGAAATATAGGAAGGTAACATACCTTCTTTTTATCATTTAGAATGTTAGAGGCCACGGATAGTCCCATGACAATAACATTTTAGACAGGTCATGGGAACAGCAAACACAAAATAATAGTTTAGAGGTAATGTGTTAATAAATATAGTGTCATTTCAAGGTTCATGTTCATCATGCATTCTTCAAGATATTATTGAAATATGCTTGGCATAATTTAAAGACTTTGTTGGAGGATGCTGGGAATTGTAGTTTAATCATTTCGTTTTGGATTCACACTGAGCCGTGCAAATCTGGTGTAACATATCAATCAACCATACCCCTTTGTGCTGTTTTTTTAAAATAAACAGTTCTCCCTGATTACCTCAGACTCTGCCACAAAGTGAGACAGAGTCTGATTACCCATAGCTTATGTGTCTTTGCTCCACATTACGAGTACTGGAGCCTCCCAGGCAGTTCTATGCAGCCATCACTACTTTACCTGACAGTTCTTTTCTACCTAATAACACTCCCATAATGCACCAGCAATGGTGGGGAGAAGTAAAGGCTGTCTATGTAAAGGTGTGATGTGACATCATTAGCATGCCCTTTATAAGGCTGGAAATGACAAGTAATTCTTGTACTGTGTTATTGTAGGCTCTATACCAGCTTCTGACTATGCCATTGTTATTTAGTAAAGCACATGCTATGTGTTAGTCTAAAGCCCTAGACAGCTCAGCAGTTGTAATGAAAGAATCATGCATATGAAGGCAGTGTTGTGCATTACCATGTGGCAGCCCTGGAAGCCGACTGGTGCTGGCTGTATGGCAGCTTCATTCTTACCAGGTTGACTGGATGAACATAGCTATTCTCATATCTGTCCTCCTGCAGCAGCTGCCTGAGATGTGCAATGTAGCTGGATGCAAGCCTAAGTGTGTCCAGCTTGGAGAGCTTGGTGTCAGGGGGCACCCATGGCAGGCTGGTCTTTAGCCTGGAGAAAGCTTTGCTCAGTACTCGCATGCGTGCTCTTTCCCTGGCATTAGCTGCATTTCTTTGGGATTGTTTGCAGTCTTTAGTGGACCTGGTTGGCTGTTTCTTGTCCGGGCTCTGGTGGCCCCTGCAGGCTCGCTTCCTCCTTCCACTTAAAGGATCAGAGGTACCATCTTCCTCTGAGTTGTCTGCTGAGTGGTCCAGCACCAGTAGTTCACTACCTCCCTCTGTTCTCTTGGATTTGGGATATGGCAGCTCCAGAACTCTTAGCTCCAGCAAGTCCTCTGTGTCACTAACAGAACCTGTGGACATGACTCTAGTGCCCAGTCAGTGCTCAGACACAGGATCACTATAAATGCCTTTACCTTGCAAGTCCAGCCTCACGTGCACATAGTAATGAAGCTATCAAGAGACAATCATAAACACCCACCCAAGTGCACGACTTTGGTTCATTAGATATCTAGTAAAAATGTTAGCAGCCCATCTATATAAATGGGAGGAGTGGGGAGTGGACAAGGATTGGGGTGGGGAGGACTGAGGGAGGAGATGCATATTTCTTTAAAAAAAAAAAATTCTTGGCCTTAGTTATCCCACCCAGCACTTGTATACAATGCATATCATTAATTTGCTTACCCTGTGTTCTATGTCCGTTAGCCAGTCAAAAGGTCAAAGGAATAAATATGAATCATATTCTTTATTAAGACATAATAGTAAATCATGACTTTTTCTAATGCTGCTGCATTTTAGGGATGAATTATCTGCAATACTGGCATATTGTTTTAAAGATAAACGATGTTTAATAACGATTATCCTGTGGCAGGTGTTTGAACAAGAACAAGGATCCAGTAACATAAATATTCAGTCTAGGAATGTGTGGGTGAGCCTCACAATAGACAGGCATTATTACTGTATAATACATAGTATTCATGTGTATCTAACGGAACTTCCTGACATCACAGCTTAATGTTAATAAGGTTATACTGCTCAGCAACCAAATGTTATTTAATACAGACTTACACCTACTAATCACATAAAAAATCAGGGGGTTATTCACTAAGGTTCGAATTCGACTGTCTTATTTGCAAACAGCAGATTCTCATAGCAAATCCACGACAATTTCCCCATTGTAAAATCGTGACAATTTTTTTATGTTAATATTGCGACAGTTTTCCCATAATAAAGTCGCAACTGCAACAATATTCTCATTATAAAGATGCAACAGTAGCAGTCTATTGCGACTGTCTATCTGGCGAATTCGCACCCATACGCAACAATTCAGACTTTAGTGAATAACCCCCTCAATCCAGGAGCTGTGCCTGGTTAACTCTGATATTTATATCTGCCCACCTTTGCTGATGCTGTCAAGGTAGCTTCTCACTGTAGCAATTTGGCAGCTGTAGTACAAGGGTGTAACCATCCAAAGCTGATTGTGAAAGAAAGGCAGTAGGCACAGGCCTTACAGACTGGGGGAGAGGGAATCTGAACTGACCGGAGAGCAACTCTGCTCTGAACATTTATTTCCAGTGAGCACAAGGGGCGAAACAGGGGAGGGGGGTTATGTGACTTGCAGAGGGAGATGCAGGGGAAACACTGAAACAGACAAGGAGAAATGTGGAATTAAAAAAAAACACAAAGGGGTTGAACATAGAAAGATAACTGCTGTGAGTCATTTCTATGATAATAGTGTTTAGCTTCAGTTATTACATTTATTAAATTAAAACTCCCAGAATCCTCCAAAGGCTATAGAATGATGCTGGGAATTTTGTAACAATATCTCAAATGATACAGATAGAATTAACATGAAATTATACTCTATTTGTTAACAATTAACTCCTAAATGTTGGTGTGCGTTACTGAGGGAAATGTACATCTCACCATAATTTATAAGGGTTATCAGAAGTACCACAGCTGGACAGAGGAACTTTGGAACACACCCCCATGAGTTGTGGGTCTTAAATTACATTTACACATGTGTGATGGTTGCTGGATGGTTTACTGTAGCTCACATAAAAACAAATCTGTGTTAAAATGGGGGGATGGTACTAACTAAGCATATTGTAATCTGGATGCTTTAGGGCAGAGGTCCCCAACTGCCGGTCCGCGGACCAGGACCGGGCCGTTGGGGTTTTTCA
>WMED01017691.1:0-11534 GCA_019650415.1 Pipa parva | reverse complement strand
ATTCTCCCTCATACTATATTCTCCATATTCCATTCTGCCTCATACTATATTCTCCATATTCCATTCTGCCTCATACTATAGTCTCCATATTCCATTCTCCCTCATACTATAGTCTCCATATTCCATTCTCCCTCATACTATATTCTCCATATTCCATTCTCCCTCATACTATATTCTCCATATTCCATTCTCCCTCATACTATATTCTCCATATTCCCTTCTCCCTCATTATCATCCAACGTATAATAATAATAATAATATACAATCTGGAGAGGAGTAAACACAGCGCCACAATTTAACGAAGAACAAACAGTCAAAGTTCAAAAGTTTGCGCAAAACAACAGAGCGACTTCTGTTCCCCCAGTACAAAGGGTCGCTGAGGAACAACGAGCACGCGCGCGGCGCGCACCCCAACGACACGTGCGCTTGTTTACGTTCCTCGCGCTGGTAGTGACGTCACCGCCGGTCCGCGAACCCACTTTTTTTTTGTTGTTGTTTGTTTGTTATTGTGTTTCAGGCTCCTGCAGCAGAAAAGGGGAGGGGGAGGATGGTAACCACGGCTATGTTAGCCATACAGAGGCCACGACTGCGATACTTATGAATGCGACTGAAGGGAAGAGGAGGAGGCTGATGCTCCCGGCGGCTGTCAACAAAGCGCGTCACGTGACCCGCGAGACAATTCCCTCCACAAGAGAAGCAATAGGCAGAGAGATCCGGCAGCAGCGAGGCACCCACAGCAGCACCAGCCGGAGTGACGGGGTCACTAAGGATTCCTCCGCCGGGGCAGCGCGGACGCACACTCATGCCTCAGCGGCCGATAGGGAGCCATGTCTGACAGTGTGGAGGACGCTCTGGAGTCGGACTGGGTGGCCGTGCGGCCCAATGTGTTTGAGGAGAAGGAGAGGCGCAAGTTCGTGTTTATCGTGGCCTGGAACGAGGTGGAAGGCAAGTTCGCCATCACTTGTCACAACCGAACCGCTCAGCGGCAGCGCAGCGCAGACAAAGCGACGGCGGCCAGGCAGCTTGGGGGGGACTGTCCCGCGGAGAAAGAGTTGCCTCAGAGCCCCGCACGGAAAGCTCCGGCCCGGGAGCAGGAGGACGAGGAGGAGTGCAGCTGGGCCGGGCTCTTCTCCTTTCAGGACCTGCGGGCCGCGCACCAGCAGCTGTGCTCGGTGAACTGTCAGCTGGAGCCATGTCTGCCAGCCTTCCCCGAGGAGCCCTCCGGAGTCTGGTCTGTGCTCTTCGGCCCCACACAGCTGAGCGAAGCGCAAGTGGAAGAGCTGTGCGGCCTCCTGCAGCTGTACCTGGGCCATGCGCTGGACACCTGCGGCTGGAAGATCCTGTCGCAGCTCCTGTTCGCCGAGAGCGACGACCCCGAGGAGTATTATGAGAGCCTGAGCGAGCTGAGGCACAAAGGTTACGAAGAGGTCCTGCAGAGAGCCCGCCGGGGGCTGCAAGAGGTAGGGAAATGCCGACCCCGTCCGACTTATTAGCTGGAATGGCAAAATGAACTACAGTTCCCAGCATCCCTTTGCCGCTAGGACAACCTGAGACCCCCCCCCCCCCCCCCCCCCCCCCCTTCCAGCCATCATTAACAGGTCTCACAATGGTTGCTGGGAGTTATGTTTCACTGACAACAGGTGTTCATCTTTCCACAATAGCTAGAGGGCTGCAGGCTTGTTGTATGGAAGTCAGCTTGCAGCCTGGTTACTACAGATTGTATTTCAGCAGATGGTGGGGCTAAATGTGCTGGTGCTGCTTTGTGTCTAAAGTTGCTGAGAGTTGTTGCTGGACATGGTCTGAAGGCTGGACATCCCCCTTCCAGGGGGTGTTAAACATGACATATAAAAGCAGACATTCCATACACTACATTCAGGGGGGATTTCAGCAATGTGCGAAGTGAGGTTCCGACTCCATCGCGTCACTTCGCACCTGCTGTTATGCGCTCGCTGATGTCCTGCACGCGGACATCACCGAACGCTTTAAAGGGATTCCAGTCTCAGCGAAGCGACTTGAGTCACCTCGCTGAGACTGGAATCCCTTGAAAGCGTTCACTGATGTCCGCGTGCAGGACATCAGCGGGCGCATAACAGCGTGTGCGAAGTGAGGCGAAGGATCCGGAGCTCACTTCGCACATTGCTGAATTACTCCCTAGGTCTTTGGTGAAGCTGGTTATTTCAACCGCAGCATGTGAGATATATAGTACAGTCCTCTGCCATAATTACAGCATGTCACACTGTTGTAGAATAGGGATATTCTATCCTTGTTTATTTCTGCCTTTGGCTGTTGTTATGGTTGGACACTTCATTCCTCCTCAGCTGGACATTGTCTTCTGAAGGTGCTGAGAGTTGCAGTTTAAATACTTAAATGGCCCTGAGATGCACATTCCTGTCAAGTAGTGCTTTAAATGGTAGCTCAATTCAACCAGTACTGTATGACATCATTGGTGCAGAGAGAGGGTTCATATCCCTTCATCCCACAGCTCATATGCAGAGCAGAGATATGAGCTTGTGAGGGAGGCTTTCCCATGAAACAATAGCTCTGTTTATTTATTTATTTTTTATTGTAACACATGTAGAGTTGTAGTCTGTATACTTAGTATCCTAGAAAAACCTAGCTGAAGTTTTGAATTTCAACAGGAAGACCTAGACCTAAAGCTGTAGGTCACAACAGTCCAAAAAGAAATGCCTGCACAGCTCATCCAGTTTAGTGCAGACCATTAACCCATTTATTAAAGAAGTGTGATACAATATGATAACACTCTAATTTAATAAATTACTTAATGCCCAACACCAGCGTCTCCCAAACTTATTTTTCCGTGGCCCGGTTATTTTTGTGCTTATCCTTCGTGACCCACTTAGTAAGGGACTTCGCGCATGGCACCGCTCATGAATATTCATGAGCCGGCTACTTTATGACGCAACACGCGCATTGTACACCTTAAACTAGTAAGGTTTACTAGTTTTAAGGCGTACAATGCGTGTTGCGTCATGAAGTAGCCGCCTCATGAATATTCATGAGCGGTGCTGTGCGCGAAGTCCATTACTAGTTTTCAGTCATGAAAACCCATGCGTGCTTTCGTGGCCCGGTACCGGGTCGCGACCCACCATTTGGGAAACGCTGCCCTACACTAATCTGGTTGAGTGCCCCAGGCACTTTATATTGTGATGACAAAAAATAACTTCTCCCTAATCAGAATATACTCATTCAGTGGGCATTTACACTGTAGTACTGATGATTAACAGTGTTTATATACTGACACATAACTTTATAAACACATTTTATTTATTCGGTGTAAGAAATACATATAGGATGTTCTATATGTCTTAAGCAGCAGCTGCAGTTTTCATAACTGTTAAAGACATGCCTGTTATAATGTCAGTGTTGCAGCTTGTCACTGAGCTCTGGACAGAGAAACTACTGTAAATGATCACTATATGCTAAATTGAGCTAACTAGGATTGGTTCTTGACTGCATCCTCTGTGTTCACATGTTGGCAAGTTTCTCACTTCGTGTTCAATAGCTCTATTATTATGCTGAAACTCCCACAGTTATGATGAATTTTTATAGACTCTTTTCATTTGCTTTATTTTCTAATGTATGATATCCATAACTATAAGTAGTTTTCAAAATATAGATAGAAATTACATGTTTAACCCATGCCTTTTCTGTTTTTGAACATAAATAGATTTACTGCATTTTAAATGAATCTTCACAATTTAGATACCTTGATCCACACTCATAACATCCTAAAAATATATGAAACATCCTTTAGGGCATTGTCACACTATGGGGGTTATTCACTAAAGTTCGAATGGTTGCGTATAGGTGCGAATTCGCCAGATAAAGACAGTTGCGATAGGCTGCTACTGTTGCAGTCGCCTCTTTTTATAATGAGAATATTGTCACAGTCTCGACTTTATTATGGAAAATTTGTTGCAATCTTAACTTTAAGAAATTGTCGCGACTTTACAATGTGGAAATTGTAGCGGATTTACTATGGGAATCCGCTGTTTGCGAATTCGCAGCTTAGTGAATAACCCCCTATGCGTCTTGAGACTAGCATCAAAGCTGAGGGCCAAAATGCTTTGGAACATTTTTCACAGAAAAAAGTTAAACCTTAATAAATTGCATCTGACCAAATTTGTCTTGGTGCGATACTTATGCGAATGGTTACAGTGTATTAGTCACTTACAATTACATCTAAGTTTTTTATGTGTTTGACACCAGTTTCAACTTAGGTGTCCAAATACATAGTGTGACACTGCCATTAGGTAGGGTTAAAGGAGAACTAAAGGTATAAAATAAAAAAGACTTATTGAAAAACTTACCATATTTTCCGGGCTATAAGGCGCACCGAATTATAAGCCGCACTTTCCATCAGGGCCTTTTAAGGCGCACTTTGTATTTCTGAGAAAATCTCAGCATTTTAAGTGCGACTTATAGCCCGGAAAATACGGTAGAGATGAATCGTTGCAGTCACAGCATGAACTGTGCTGTAATTACCTGGCACCTGATGCTTCTTCACAGTGCGCAGGCTGACAGAGAAGCCAGTGCAAAGCTCCTACCATTTGTTTCACCGGTGGTGAAAAATTGTTTAAACGTCGTCATGTTCATTGCGGAGGGCCAATGAGAATGCTCCTCGCAATGAGCGTGATGATGTGTGAGGCCGGTGAACTAAGTTGGAGGAGCATCATGCTGGCTTCTCAGTCAGCCTGTGCACTGTGAAGAATCATCAGGTGCCTGCTAATTACAGCACAGTTCATGCTGTGACTGTAACGATTCATCTCTATATAAGGTAAGTTTTTTTAATAAGTCTTTTATTTTATACCTTTAGTTCCTCTTTAAAGTGCATTGTATAGCTGCATGTAGACCAAAACATACTATAGTAAGCATCAGAACTTAGTATCTGGCCCTGCAGCATGGGAATGTAATTGTTTTCTGCTAGATCCTTATTGTGAAATCCCAAAATAGGAAGTAGAGGGATGCTATGGTCATACCACTTATCTTCCAATAGTTGTATACCTGGAATTTGAATGATATAGTATGGTTTTATAGGAAGTAGCTAATGCATCAGGATCAGAGGAGGGCAGGGATGAGGATAGGTTGGAGAAGAGAGAAGTAGCAAAGGCCTGCCGATCAATGGCATGCATTTTGCAAGTAAATGATTTAGGGGATGGAGGAGGTGGAATAGGAGAGTATGTGATAGAAAAGTTAAGAAGGTGATGATCTGAGGGAGGGAAATGGCTGATGAAATGGTGGAATTAAAAGCAGAGAGAGGCATTTTTTGAAAAAAAAAAAAAAAAACAGATCTGGAAAGTGACCATCTCTATGGGTGCTAGAGTTAGTCCACTGGTGAAAGTCAAAGGAGAAAGTTAAGTGGAGAAAATGGGAAGGCCAATATAGAGGGGTCATCGGTGTGACAGTTAAAGTCTCTCATAATGAGTGCAGGACTATCATTAGAAAGAAAAAAGGTTAGCCAGGATTTACATTCAAATAGAAAAGCAGTAGGTGAGGAAGCAGAGGGTGGTCTATATATAACAGCAACACAAAAGGGTAGGGGATAGAAAAGTTGGACAGTATGAACCTCAAATGAAGAGAAAACAAGGCAGTCAGGAATAGGAATACATTTGAAATGATAACTGGAGGCAAAGTCTGACTCCCCTCCTTCCCCCATGACCCACAGATCATGGAGCATGGGAGAAAGAGAGTCCTCCATGGGTTAGCAAAGCCTCAGTAGCAGCATCATGAAGGGAGAGCCAGGTTTCTGCTATTGCTAATATGTGATGAGAAGTGGAGAAAGACGTAGTGAATTAAAGTTGATTTGTTAATTATAAAGCATACATTAAATAGAGAGAAGGAAAAGGTAAGAGAGGAAGTTGGGAGAGTGGGAATTGGGATTAGATTAGGTCAGGGATGGCGAACCTATGGCACACAGAGCCCTCTCTGCTGGCACGTGAGCCGTCGCCATACCCTGCTTTCAGTACAGGCCGCAGACCCGATCTGAAAGTTTTCAGGCCGGATTCGTGGCCTGCACTGAAGAAGCGCACACGAGCAGGGGAGTCCTCCTCCCCCGATGCGTGTGTGCTCCTCCCCCGGCCCTGGCACTCTGTGCCAAAAAGGTTCGCCACCCCGATTAGATGGACAAGAGGCACAGAAGGGAAAGGTAGGGGCAGAAGGACGTGGGCAAATACAAATGGGCATGCAATAGGGGCTGGGATTATGGGAAATATCCCCTGTAGCAAGGAGGAGTAGAGTAAAAAGGGAGAGTATGTGGGAAAAGTTTTAAATGGAGACTGCCTGGACTGTTTGGAGGAGGAGAGGGCTGAACTATTATGTAGGAATGAGAAGAGTGAATAGTTGACAGAAGAGGTAGATGAGAAAAGTGAAGGAGAAATATGCACAAGAGAGAAATATGTATGGTAATTCAGGTGGGGGGTTAAAGGAATGGATGAGCTGAGGGAGCACTGTGAGCGTACAAGTATAGCAGACAGGTAGGGAGTAAATACATAGTGGGAAAAGATGCAAATCAAAATACAAAATAAAGATAATGAATGTAGAGTCCTGTTCTCTTCTGGTTCAATTCTCATATAGCACTTATGAAATAGGCACAGTACTTAATAATGCAAACATTTTCTTAATCATGTGACTATTAAGGAAAAAGAACAACTTGTGCCAAAGTGTAGAAAAAGCATGCTCTTTAAAAAGCTCTAAAGAAATAATGGAAATGTTCAGTGTAGCTTTATTTGAAACTTCAAGACTTAGCCATAAACATTTTATCCTTCAGGAGCTTTCTGTAGAACACAGTGTTTATTATAAATTATCTGCTATATGCTTTGTGCAATGGACTGCTTGCTTTTCAGAATGGAAAACTATAACAGAATGTTGAGTCACACAACACACCTGTTTGTATCTTTAGAAATGCCAAGAACTGAACACCATGTCTTTCCAGACTGACCTGTATAATTTACCCTACCACACCTTTGGGCTGTAAATTTTTCAGAATTTCCAAATACTCTTTGTTCGTACTATGTGGAGATGCCACCACTCTATTTATGTTGTGTTGTTTTTAATGTGGACTTATTAAAGGACCAGAAAAAGAAAATTTTTATTTGGATAGGCATTGCAGTAATTCCTATGCAGCAATTAAGTAAAAATGTGATGTTTAAGGTGGAATTTCTGATTTTATTGGTTTGTGTTGCCTCTCTCTCTTGGCTGGTTGCAACAAATTGGACTTTCTAAAAAATAATTAGGAACTTGATGAATATGCATTATCTAAAGTTCTATAGGAAACAAAGGGAGTATGCAGAGGTTTGTTTACTTAGAAGACCAGTAACGCCAAGGGCTGGGGAGTCGTAAGCCAAACCTCTGACTCCTCAATTTCCCTAACTCAAACTCCACCAAAATGAACTCTGACTCCACAGCCATGCTATCACCAAAAAGGTGAAAATTCCCATTTTGATTGCCATGGCAGTTAGTCATATACAGCATTTGTAAAAATGTTATCTTTGAAATTTAATTCATGGGTTTTATTGCTTTTTGTCTGTTCTTATTGTTACTGATAGCAGCCATGCTGTTAAAGGGACACTCTGGCCAAAATTGAAAAAAAAAAAAAAAAACATGCGAATTTATACTAATTACTAAATTTTGGGAAATGTTTCTTATTTTTTCTTTTTTTCAATTTTGGATAAAAAGTACATTTTCTTACCTGTAAGGAAGTGCTGTCTTCATCTTCTTTCTTTGCCGGTGACTCTACGGCATCCAGTTCAGGCAGTCCCTCTGCAGCGCGTTCTCCTCTGCAGCTGCTCTCCCTGTGAAGCCCCACATCGTCATTTCCTAATAGTCACATGGGAGAGCGTGCACGTCATCAACGCGTCCTCCCTTGTAGAGGAGAACACACTGCAGAAGGACTGCCTGAACTGGACGGCACTTCTTTACAGGTAAGAAAATTTACTTTTTATCCAAAATTGGAAAACAAAATGCATTTGCTAATTTAGTAATTAGTATAAATTAGCATATGCTTTTTTTTTTTTTCCAATTTTGGCCGGAGTGTCCCTTTAAACAGACCTCACCCCGTTGTTTTCTATGGTGATTTTTTTTGTATGTATTCAGGTGGTTCAAAGCAATACTCTTTTTAGTATTTTTTTTTTTTTTTTTTTTTATTATTATTGTTTTGTATTGCTTTGAACCATCTGAAAAAGGAGGCAGAATTAACCCTCCAAAAGTTTCTTTTAAAAAGACTGTTAGTCCAATAAAAAAAGGTATCACCAAATACTGCAATACTTATTTTTTTGCATCTGATTCTAACTTTTCATATGTGTATGTATGTATGTATGTATGTATGTATGTGTGTGTGTGTATATATATATATATATATATATATATATATATATATAAAATAATTTTTTTAATCTAAATACATAAATATCATACTTTCTTTGGTGTTACTGTTCTTTTGACATGCACAAAGATGACTGCAACCACAAGGAAGAAAAACAAACTCAGAATAATACAAAGGAATTCATCTTCAAAGATAACATTTTTATGCCAATCTGTTTCTGGTTTAGTTCCATTGCTATAATTTACGAACTTATTAGCTGACTATCTGTTTTTCTGTGCAGGGACCTCCTTAAAAGTTTGCAGAGAAAATCTGCAGACTAGGATGAAAATAATAACATAGTCCTAAACTTTGAGTACTGACCTAAATGCTACATTTAACAGAGTAGTAATGCCAGACAAAGAAAATTTCTCCTTGGCGTTGCAATTGGCAGGGTCCTTTTTTATTCTTGATGTTAATTTATTTGTTTCCTGCCTTTCTTTGCTGAATGCAGTTCTCTTTTATGGGGCTTTGTGGGCATTTAATGATTATGTGTTATCTAATGTTTCAGATAAATAGATGGCTGCATTCAGCAGATATAGAGACAAACCAAAGCAATAATAATCATGACTATCCATGGTAACCTGGTTTTGTTATAATAAAGACCCCACACTTCTTAACTTTCAACCATTTTATTTAACCATTGTTCAACATAACGTAATGCAATCAATTCCGTTTCAACTCTTCCACTTCCACCAACTGATGTGGGCGAGAAGGCCACAGCTTACTTAACAATAATATTGGCAAGAGAGCCTTAATACTTGTTAACCGGAAACCGTACCTGCTTTGTTGCCGTCCCTCCTGACATCAAGCAGTACGCCCATTTTCCACCATTACCACACTTTATCCATTTGGGACCCCGTGCCCAAAACCTTGTTATCCATTTCCAACAAAACACTCTCTTTGCCATATAATTTTTCCCCACTTTTTCCCCCACTTTCGCTAAGTAAGCTGTGACAGTGTGTTAACTGTACTTCCCCCTATCCCTGTTGCTCCCTCTAGGGTGGGTGGGAGGGCAAAACTTTGTCCCCTAACTTCCTTCCCTCTTTGCCAATCCCCTATCTCCTACACTGGCCTATCCCTGCCTTGACAGCCCCTTCCCCTCCAGGGCTAGTCATGTGCCTTCCTCCTTATTATTTTTCAGAAGGCATACTGGAATTCAGCTTAAGGCTGGGTTATATAAAAAAAAAAAAAATGGCTTCATGGATACTTGCCTAGTTCCAGACAAACAAGTGTATGATGCGCCTACGCTATGTCCAGAATGCTGTGTGTTGCTTTTTGGCCAGCGTATATACGCCGCGCCCAAAATGCGACACACAAAGTGCTGTGAACGGCGAGGGAGTGTTCACACTGTCGCTGGTAAGTACAAAAGAAAAATACGCCGGAGTGTTTTTTTTTTTTTCTTCTTTTCTTCACACGAGTGTATGATGCGCTGCGCATCATACACTCATGTGAACCCAGCCTTAAAGAGAATGTTTTTAGAAGTACTATGTAGGGATAACTGCAATGTCAGTTCAATAAGATTATTTCTATTTCTGGTCCTTTAAATTACTGACGTTCCTGACCCTTTTTAATACCTTATAAATTATTGAGCATGCAAATATACACATACGTGTTATTTACAGCAGAGCTGTCCAACTTCTTCAAAGTAGAGATCCAGTCTGTTATAACCACATATCATAGGCTAGACTCTATTAAAAATGTGTCATGCACACACGATTTATGGAGTTCTTGGTAAGGCTGGAGGCCATAAGAGGGTCACATTTGGTGTCAGGGCCCCTGGCTTGACATAACTTTTTGCAGAACCAATTTTTTTTTTTTAAGTCTTTGGATAATGCTATCCAAACCTTAATATGTAAGCTCATAAAAGTGGTGTTAGAGGGGGAGGGAAACTTGATGCTGAACTGTGAAAAGAGAATCTGTTGTCTAGGGTGTTTTTTTGTTTAAGCAGCTTACATTGCTGTAATATTGATGCTACAATTTAGTTAATTACTCCAGAAAAAAGATTAACTGGCATTTATTCATGGTGCTAATAAATGGATCATTTGTTTTGGAACACCTGTTAGGTTAAGATGTAAAAATTGGTTCAGCTGTTTCTTGAAGTGGAAGCCAAATGTTTGTTCAGATAAACTTTATTTTGATATTGCTTACAAGCTCAGCCAGTTCAGAATGTGACATATACAGTATATCAACTATATCAAATAAAGCATTCTTATTAAAATCAGTAAAACTCTTAATAGATCTCATATAAGAAGGAGTTAGATCAGACCACATCCAGCCCTCCAACATGGCCAGCCTCCCTAGGCACCAGTAAGCTAAGCACACCACTCCAGCCCTCTAAAACCACCCAAACCTTTCACGCAGCCCCATGAGAAAAATAATTGCCCGACCCTGAGTTAGATCAATAATTAAAGCCACCACTCTTTACAAGCATATAAAATCAGGAGGCTTAAATGTGCCCTAAGTGGTCACGCTGGCTTATGGTGCGCGTCGTTTTTAAAAAAAAGAAAAAAAAATGCATTGCGAAAAAAAACGCCAAAAATATGCTGTTGTGAAAAACGATTGAAAGTAATGACTGTTGTGCATACAATGTCACACTAACATTTCATACAGAGGAACATGCGCCAAAATGCTTCATGTGCCATAGACATGGGAAAGCAGCTTAATATATGCACAAGATAAATTGGTGTACTTCTGATTTGATTAAATCTGTAGTGGACTGTGCCCTTTCACTTTACAAAATGACTTGCATTATCTGTGGGCAAATTCCCAGATTTAAGGACCTTTGGACTCTGGCTTCTATTAGTATATGCTTATTTTTTTTGTCACATTTTTTCTATATATACCTCTCATCTACCTTTTTCTATATACCTCTCATTTTTCTCTACTTCTCTCATCTACCCATGCTGCCCACTATTCACTCGTCTCATTCCTACATAATACTGCACCCGTTTCCTTTTCCAAACAGTCTTTATTTAAAACTTGATCCCACTTATTCTCCCTCCTAACTCTGCTGCTACTTGCTGCTGGGGATATTTCCCCTAATCCTGGTCCCTGTTGCATGCCCATTTTGTATTCGCCCTTGCCCTTCTGCCCCTCTCTTTCCAACCCATGTCTTTGGTCCATCTAACCTCATCCCAATTCCAACTCTCCTGAC
>WMED01017689.1:0-12927 GCA_019650415.1 Pipa parva | reverse complement strand
GTTTTTATTTACGATTTACACAACGTGCCAACTTTTCTGATTTTGGGGTTTGTAAAATTTCTGGAGATTTAAGGAAAAGAAACAAATATATTCTAAAGTTCTAAACAAGTACACCCCATTCCATGTCTACATCAGTGATTTGGGGATTACCAGACATGATGACATTCCCTACCATGATGTTAGTAGATTGATAATACTGAAATAATGCAAAAAGCATTAGCAATTTATCAACTGTGATCATATGTCAGTGCAATACATGCAGGAACAAGCAGAACAAATTGGCTTTATTTTTACCTTTGATTAAATTAAACCATAAATATGAACCCTCCTCTAGTGGTAAAAAAAATATTAATGGGCAAAATAAATTTAGTTCACATCAACAAAATATTCCCAAATCCAATTTAGGACCAGGTCCATATCCATTAAATTTATTGATAGTACCTATTCCAAATGTGTGTGTGTCATATTTTAAGTTCTACCTATTTAGCATTAGGTAGAAATGGTGCACTATATAGCAATATAATAAGCTCATAAAATTACTTTTAATAGGATCATTACCCTAGGGACTTAACTAATCCTTTAAGGCCATGCATAATGAACCACTCATACTCTATCTAATGAGCATTTTAGTTCTGTAAATTAAATCTGGATTTCTGCTTATTGCAGAAGAATTTTGATGCAATAGAAAATTGGGCAGAGAAGTGGCAGAAGAAAATCATTGTAGATAAATACAAGGTCAATCTTTGTCACTGTAACAAGAAAACTGCATACAAAGTGGGAGAAATCAAAAGTAAATCAAAGATGAAAACAAATATCTAGGATTAATGATACATCATACAGAGCCAGATAACTGCAGAAAAGGTTCTTAACATTTTGAAATGCATAAAAAGATGGTTTAAAAAACATAGCTTCAAGGAAAGAAAACATAATACTACCAATTTATAAATCCCTGGTTAGACCACATGTTTAGTATTGAGTATGTAGCAAGTACAGTTTTGTAAAGTGTTGTAGAAAATGAAAATAGACAAATTTCCACTGTTGTGATGCAGGTTCTTGTAAAAATAAAAAAAACTTCTTAGTCCACTGTAAGAAGAACTAATCACAACCTTCCCCAAATATTATATATATTTATAGACTTGCCTTTTTAGCTGTTTACTTAGTCTCTCACTGCCTCACAGATTTTAATTTGTTACAAACTCCTTTAGTACAGCTCTGACCTGAGGAAGAGGGAATATCTCTGGAAAGCTTGTCATATAATACTACTACAATACTCATCTTTCTTGCTTCCACTTTCCCCCAAATCATGTTTTATTCCTGTTCTAAGTCACCCCTGTTCTTGTACTTTGTCACGGTACACCTCCCCCTATCCACACTCTCTTTCAGAAAATAAAACTTTGTGTAGAAGAATACTGAATAGTAAAAAACTTTCACATCAATACTTTGCTGCATATGTTGTTAGAATTTTTTTCTTTTTAAATTAATATTTTACATTCCCTCCGCAAACTAAAATCCTACCTTATGGAGCACTAGCATTATTTGTTGTAAATATTGTATTGTATCCTTAATTAACTATGTATGTTTAGTGTGTGCGTATGTGTATGTATGTATGTGTATATATATTTATATATATATATATATATATATATATATATATATTTACATATATTATATATAATGTATGAATTTAAAGAAGGCTAATAGAATATCATCTGGATACCGGATATGGTAAATTAGTAAAGAAGCACTGAACGATGCAATTAATGACAATATCATATGTTACTAACTTAAATCATGAGACTATGTATAATGGAGCTTTTCATATGCCTTATTCACACTTGATAAAGGACCATTCATATCTGAAATAAGTGCAAAAAGTAAAAGTTAAATGAAGCTTTTGTAAAAAATTGGATATCTTCATTGAAATCATTCTTTGCCCACTCCCGGTATAAATGAAACAAGTTTTTTGCTCTTTGTTTGCTTTTGCACTGTGCTCTTTCCCACATTGTTGCAAGAATAACAACCTGCACTTACATACAAACACAGACTGCTTAAATGATTCTCTACATGTTCATATTTGTTTTCCTAAAAAGGAATGTATTGCTAGAATGTATAGCCAATATGCAATTTCTTAAATGCCTATATTAGTTCTTACTCATACATTTAACAGAACATATTCTATTAAAGTGATATGAAGTTAAATATTAGATAAAATGAATTTGTGCTATCAATGGTAAAGGCATTCCTGTGGGAATTTTAAAATCAACAATATACTTCCATTAGTATAGAGTGTCATAAGACTTTAAAGTAATGTGTGTTGTAAATGCATAATATGTTTTTTTTCTAATATACTTAGTCTTTTATGTGAGGAAAGGTATTAATTATTCCATCTGTGTAGCAGTACACAGCTCCTTCTGTGTTTACTTCCTGGTTGGATTCTTGTGTTACTGACACAACAGTGTCTCAGGAAGGTCAAAATGAATAGTTAATGAATAACCATGGGCAGTTACAATACTTACAGCTAATAGTGTATGCTGTCAGTAGCAAGCTTTGAAATTGAGCAAGAAAGAGAGACCAAATCCATATACAGTAAATAGAAAGTCAATATTTCAGCCCTTTTTTTAACAATTGCTTTTGCTGGGTTAACTACACCTTTCAGAGTTAAAAAAAAAAAAAAAGGTGGATGACAGCTTAAAGGTTCTGATTGGTTATTTAGCATTATCCAGCCTGTCAATCAATTCCTTAACTCAACATTCCAAACTGAACTGCTGAAAAGGAAGTGGCTGAGAGAGGGAAGCAGCTTCAGTAACAAACTGGTGCTAAATTGTGAAGGGTGGAAATAAATAAATAATTTATATGACATTAACTTTTATTTAACAGTGCCAGACAGCAAATAACTGTTGGTGCCTAAACTGTTCCTTTAAATTAGTTAAGATAAGGGTTGTTTCAGAAATGAAACAAAGCCAACTAAATTGCTTTTCTAAGAATACAGTATGTTTATTTTTTTACCATGTCAAGGTAAATCACATTTAGGGCTTTGTGTTATTTAATTTAAATATAAAAGTCTTATTTTAATAATGGATACATTTGCTTAAAGGGGATATATTTGTATGCCTAATTCCTTTTATAGCTAGTCTCAGTTTATCTATGTTTTTATCCAAGGCTTCTCTTAACTTAGCTAAAATTCCCTACCGGACCACCAGAAATACTCAGATATGGATCTTCTTGCCACATTAGGATTATCAGTTGTTAATCCTGGGCACAGATCCTAAGGTACATTCCAATGGCGTAAGTAGCCACTCTGGGGATCAAAGTGCAAGATCAGCACTAGGGCCCCCTTCCCCAGGACACCCTCTACTGAGCCCCCCTGCAGTGTCTCCACATACAAAAAGAAATTACCCAGATTGGGAGAGGACCGGTGTGAGCATGTTGAGGGTCAGAGTAGTCTGAGCAACCTGGCCACCAGGGAGAGGGAATGTAGTTACAGCCATGATCTTAAATCTCCTAATTTTACATGTATTGCATCTACATATTGTAACAGGGTTTAAATCATTCCAAAGCTAAGTAAACAACAGACTCTTTCTTGGCATATAAAGCACAGACAAGTTTAGGAACAACTCACATATAGACAAAAGAAATAGCTCATCTGAAGAATCGCTGCCTAAGGTTTAATAACCCCCTTAGGGGGTTATTCACTAAAGTGAGAATTTGACTGTCGATTTCTCAAACAGCGAAATTCCATAGCAAATCCACGACTGTGACAATTCTCCCATTGTAAAGTTGCAAATGCGACAGGTTTTTCATAGTAAAGTCGTGACTTTGACAATATTCTCATTAGAAAGAAGTACCTGTGACAGTAGCAGTCTATTGCAACTGTTTTTAGCGGGCGAATTCACACCTATATGCAACAATTCGGACTTTAGTGAATAACCCCCTAAAACTAGTACATAACATTTTCTTTCTGTAACGCTCTAATTTACAAATATCTAAGTGGAAAAGATTGCTGTCACCCACCAACACCACTACCTTTCATAATTCTTTTGGTAAACTGGTTTATTAATTCAGTACTGGTACACTGAATTCCTACAAGATGTGATAGCTTAAAAAAAGAAAAAATGGAGTGGGGCATTGCAAAGCACAATGATAGCAGAGGCTTCATTTGTAGTTATGTACTTGGGCCCAGAGTACTGAGTTTACACATAAATTTCCTACCATATCAAATACATTACAATCTTTTCATTTTTGACAATATAGTCCAAATGACACGATCTCCTCTACCAAAAAGGATCATCTCAGCATTTTCCAAAAGCTGCATCAAAATCCAAAGCCCTCAACTTTGTTTTGAAACACATCTCAAACTCTCTACCTAACACAGATAGCACAGCTTTGTGTGAGGTGAAGACTCTTTTAAAATGTAACTTGCTGCAGCACATCCAGATTAATGAACAGGATATCAGAGAACATGTGTGTCAGCATGAGAACTGTGTAGATGACCATGTTTTTGTTCTTGAAGATGACCAACTCTGATTAATCTCCCATCAACAAACTATACAAATCCTGGAGGATTAAACAATCTCAATAGAATAAACAGGGTACTGCGCAGACCTTGGAAAAATTCTTCCAAGGGACATTTAAACAGAGATAAGAGATAAGCTTTGCTAGGGGATTAGAACCAATGAGGCCCATCGACAATTACATAATGTCCTACAAATGCATCTAATCTGGTCCCAATTGATTGATTACCTACAGGCAGCATATGGAAGGAGGCATTGCTCCTAGACAGGGATGCAAGTTTGGGGGTTCAGGTGATACTTTGTAACCAAGAAGTATTTTTAATATTCATATGTTAAACTTGTTCATGTAGCATTAAATTATGAGCCACACAGGCAAAGCACTTTACTAGTGCATAATTTAGTTTGTTATTATTTGCAAAAGAGGTGTTGTCAATTAGTGGGCGTGGGCCAAGTATTCTTTTTCTATAGGCTCCTGAGCTGCAAATCCAGCACTGTTGGCCCCAAAGACACTTGAGAGAAGATAACAACTAAGAGCCTCATTGAATAAAGTACAAATTCACCCCTCAAATTCACTTCACTACAATTTGAGTTGCATTGACAAAATAGTCATGAATTCACTTCTCACTACTGACTAAGTGGAGAATATGCTTGTCGAACAGGTGGACAGTGGCAATCACTGTCAAATGTGTAGTGTGGCATAGTAAGGTGGATAGTAGTAGGATGAGAAGTCATGTGGAGTGAGGTGAATTTGACAAGTGAAGGGCAGTGATATCTGTCTCATCATAGCTCACTGTTTTCTGTGAATATTCTATCTATTTCTATGTCAAAGTCGCCATAGGTCATGCTGTCACTTAGTCGCAGTCGCCATTATCACTTTTGAAAGAACAGTTGCCTTACACAACACTGAAGCCCTGCCATCAACTCCACAATTGGCCAGTCTGAAGTGGCAATCTCACCTTTACACCCCTCGACTGCTTAGTCAATAGCAGAAGTACCTGTGCATGCAAAAGGATGTGAAGAACTCCATAAATGTATGACTGGCGTAGTCGCTCGAATTGGTTGCATATTTGCTGCTTTGCAGACTTTGCTCAATTATGGGGAACATGGGGAAGTGGAGAACAGACGTGGATTAACGGTTCTATTCAGACTTTAGTCAATGAGGCTCACAATCCCTTAAAGTGGACTTGTCACCTCAAAACTGAAATGCTAAATTAGGTTCTACTAATGATATAAACATTTTTTCTAAATCTATATGTATTATTTTAAAAATGTACAGTATCTTTGTACAGCGTTTATCGCTGTCATTTTTCCTATCTGACTGACCTTTCTTGGGTTGGGTGGGACTAAATGATGATTGACATTATAACTCCTCCAATCAGATTCCTTAAATCACGATCTAGCAGGGATCTGACTGTAGGGACTTTAATGTCAGGCATTGTTTTAGCCCCGCCAAACCCAATTCGAAAAAGAAAAGTCAGTCTGACGGGGAAAATGACAGTGAGAAATGCTATAAAAAGGTACATTTTCAAAAAAAATGTATTTCATTAGTAGAACTTAATTTAGCATTTGAGTTTTGAGGTGACAGGTCCACTTTAAACAAGAGGCAAGTACTACTGATCCCAAAATTGTTTTTACATTTTAATATTGACATTGGTTTTCTATATGTACTGTATACATGTCAAATATAAGCAGAGCCGGCTCTGCCATTAGGCAGAGTAGGCAAATGCTAGGGGCACCGCCTGCCCAGGGGGGAGCCCCTAGCATTTTTTTTTCAGAGTGCCGGCTGCAGCCACGGCTCAACTTTAAATCTCTGCCAATTGGAAGATTTAAAGTTGAGCCGTGGCTGGACGGCAGTGTTGGAGGTAAGGGGGGCGGAGCAGGCAGGGGGGCGGCGCTGGGTGGGGGATTTGTCTAGGGCGCAGATAGGGCCAGAGCCGTCTCTGAATATAAGTAATGGTTTTATCAAAATTTTTCATACCCTTTAACCTTTGGATGAAGGCTTCTAAAACAATTTAAAAATTGTTAATAGTATATTAGGAATATGTTTGTTGTAGGCTACACTTTTGCACAACTTTTTTGTTTATTTGCCTATTTTTATACTTCCATCTGATACATTTGACTAATCTGCAAACACAGAGCACATGATGCAAGAAATGAGGCAATAAAGTAAGTTTTGTATCATCAGTTGTTCCCTTATCTCTCACGCTGATAAAAAAAAAAAAAAAAAAACTATACAGAAAACACAGAGAGGAAAGAGGTCATTCTTGTTAAACCAGCAGTACTTCTGCATATTTGTACACAGATGAATGAGCCTGTCACATATAACAGAAAAGAAGGAAGTAGAGTGTGAACTAAAACTTCTCTTGCTAACCTACAAGAAAACAACATAACACGTGATCGAACCAGTCAGAGAATAAACTGCACAATTCAGGGCATTTTTTTTTTCTCTCTTTTTTCAAAGTGACCAGTTGATTGGTTTGCATTCTGCTCCTTATTTTGGATTCCTTCTCTTAGTCATATGACTAACTCTACGGCAGCAGTTACTCTGTATCACTGATGAGATTAAGATGACGAGAGCTAAGAGGCCTGCTGCTTTTTCTCTACCCATTATTTTCTTATTAATAATAACCCAACCTTGCCGATCGTTGAAGTTTTCAGATGATGACGTTGTCCAGAAAATGACACCTTTATATTCGATTAGTGGAAAATATAATTGTGTTGGTAAGCATGACTTTTTCTTTATATGTACATTTATGTATTACTTGTGTATTCTCTATCTCACTTGGTATGTAACAGTGAGGTCCAGCCAGTACTTTTTCAGGATCATTCACTAAAGAAGGCTGTAGTTTAGTGGAAAAGCATTGCAGGTCAGAAAACCATGATTTATAATATGCTACATTACTAGATATAAAAGATGCAATGAATGTCCAAAATTTCAAAAAATTAGTGTTTAATGTGCTATATCTCTTGTGTCCAAAACAACATTTTGAGGGGGAAATGAACCTCCCTTCGTCAGGTTAACAACATACAATAGTGAATGTGTGTGTGCTTAAATAGTATACATCAATTAATGACATCACATAGTAGATTGCTCATTAGGAATCGAACTACAATGAATGTGCCAGGATATGTGCTAGAAGGGCCTCTACTGATGTAGAAAAGGAGAGGCTATGAAAACAAAAAATAAATGTAAACAATAATATGTATAAAATATATAACATTATATCATATTGTATATTATATACAAAATACCACATTTACTATATGAAATTCTGAAATGTTTACATAATTTATTTTTTATTTTGTGCTTTTCATAGCCTCTCCGATTCTATATCAGTAGAGGTCCTTCTCTTTACAAGCCTTGAGTAGAGTGGTATAAAGCACTACTCTGCAGCAAACACATGTTCTCTGGGGTGATGAATCACCCTTCACCATCTAGCACTACAATTAATTAATCTGAATTATAAGGTAAATCCTGGTCCAAATGCATAGTATGAGCAAAAAAATCTTAATTTTACTCCGTATTACTAGATGAAAAAATGATGATATCACTGTGACAATCCCCTCTCATTCTGGTTGTTCATTATGCAGTTTCATAGCTACTGGTGTGATGCTTGGAGACTGACCAAGTGTCAGCTCTAAGTAATATACGTATTTAAAACACAGTACATATGGATTAAGAAGAGTTCAAATGGGGATCAGAGCATCACAGATACTAGTCTGCTGCTGAAAAACTTGCAAAAATATTAGTCTGCCTTCGGGAGACTGACCAGTACATGCTCTAGGTATGCATTAAAACTCAGTGGATGAGCAAGGCTTAATAGATTGTCTTGAAAATTATAAAGCAAAATGTGACGTTCACTTCCCACATATATTTAAAAACATTTTGAAAGATAATTTTTTCACATAATTTCTATAATCTTGTTTTTTTTTCCTCAAGAGATGTTTTATATTTTGTTTCCTTCATGTTTATAAACCCATGTTATGACTGAGGGATCAATACAATCTAGCTAAAATATTTGGTTCCCTCAGCCACACACAGATTAATATAATTATTGTGAACTAAAGTATGACAGGTTATAACCTTACAAGTGAAAATGACATACTCTTGTGGTCGTGGTATGCAGTCGTGGTATTCTGACGCAGTCGCGGGTGCATCATTCCGGCTCAATCGCATTCCCACCATTTCAACTTTTATAAACCAGCCTGTCCTCTGCATTAATGCCTGATTACAGGACTTCATAGATGATCCTGGGGGCGTTTCTGTTCTCTATTCCTGTTTATCCATGTATGACCTTGGCTTGTTTACCGTTCTCGACTGATCTCCACCTGCCTTGACCCTCTGCTTCATTGTGTGATTTCGTCTTCATGTCACCAGCCTTGACCCTGTGCTTGTTACTTGACTTTTCTTCTTATCTCCTATATTGCTCCATATTGAACATATGTGGACAGTAGTCCTAGGGGCGCTGCGACTTGGGTATAGTACTGCAGCTAAGACCTAACCTCCTTGCGGAAGCTTTGGGTAAAAATCAGGTGTACCATAGACTCTGCACCTTAGGATCTGCTAACATCAACTCCACTGTTGTCCCACTTCCTGGCTGCTTCCTCCTTCTCCTCCCACTAAGTCTCTGATCCAATCCTGATAACAAGTTCCTCTTACTTGATGCCCAAAAATCATTTGTGTTCTATGTATAGCTGTATATAATTATTTGGATTATTGTTTTAAAATAATATACAATGCACAATGTCTGTTTAACATCACTGCTTTAGAAATCCATCCAATAAGACAGCTGAGTACAAAACTTACATGAGCAAAATTAGGTAAAATTAAGAGACATTGTCACATCAAAATAAGTGCTCTTAGGGTGAAATTTATTAAACTCAGAAAGACCGCTCTGGGTCTTTCCCAGTTTACAGAGTGAAATCTTGTATTATTCTCATAAGATTTTTTTGAGTTTTCAAGATCGAGTTTTTCTATCTCGATTTTTCAAATTTTTTCAGTGGAAAGGCAGCCATACTTTACATTAGTAGCATGGCTACCTTTCCATCGAAAAATCAAGAGAAAAAAACTCAATCTCAAAAACTATAAAAAAATTCTCGTGAGAACAATGCACAATTTCACTTTGTATACTGGGAAAGATTCAGGGGGGAATTCATGATAGTCTGAAGTGAGGCGAACACTCCGCACCTCACTTCAGACTATCGTGAATTCCCCCCAGAGAGGTATTTCCGAGTTTAATAAATGTCACCCTTAGCATAAATAAAATCTTTTAAAATGTAAATTCTCTTAAAAACATGTCAAATACATATTGGGAGAAATACAATCAATGTGTCACACAATTTCAGTTATTTTTTTTCATTTGTTAAATCTGCTTTTGTATTTCCTAATGAATAAACATCTTACTCCTACATAGTGCAAGGATTAACTGAGTTAGCTGGAGTAAAATCACATCTCAACACATTGATTTGGGTGAAAACAGACAGAAATTACCCAAAACAAACTGTTAGCAGTTCACAGTCTTATCAAAACAAAACAGCAGAAAACACTGAAAAATTAAACAAACAAAAACAATCTACGGTCTGTTAAATGTTCACTGGTTTTAGATTAGATTAAATTCTAATTATTTGTTGCTGAACTGGTATCAACCTATTCAATGAAATTCATAATTCTAGATCAGCAGAGGTTAACAGTAAAATGCTTTACAAAGTTTGTGTACAATCTAAAATCAATCAGAAGGGAAAATTAGAATTCAACAACTTTACCCAGTTTATGGATAATTATGTAGAAAAGAAAACCCAGCTGGAAGATAAGCCTCTTTGGGGAGGGATTTCTACAGTGTTAATACCCTTACTATGCAAAGGTTTTCCACAGTGCAGTGGGACACCCACCTTTCATAGTACAAGCTATGTCCTAGTGTTCTTTTATAATTTTGTTGTATTTAATAGACCATTAAACTGTTTTACAGTTACCTTGCTTAGACATAAAAAATGGTCATTTAACCCCTAAATATAGTTACTCCAGCGTAAACACCTTGCTTAGAGAATGAGGGGGTTATTCACTAAGGTGCAAATTTGACTGTCGAATTTGCAAACAGCGGATTCCCATAGCAAATCCGCTACAATTTCCCCATTGTAAAGTCGTGACAATTTTTTAATGTTAAGATTTCGACAATTTTCCCATAATAAAGTCGCAACTGCGACAATATTCTCATTATAAAGACGCGACTGTGACAATAGCAGCCTATTGCGACTGTCTTTATATGGTGAATTCGCACCTATATGCAGCAATTCGGACTTTAGTGAATAACTCTGTCTTTATTTTTAAAATATTTATTCCTTTAATTAATTTAGCATCTCATCCCTGGACTTATTCCATTTCCATTATTTCCTAAAAACATTCTAGTATTTTATAAAGAGACAAATTCTAATTCTATTAGACTGAAGACCCTGATACATGGGACAGTCTGTTTCTCATTCTAATTGTTGCCAGTAGGGCCGGTTCTACTGATGCCCATCGCTAAACTTGACCTCCCCCCTGCGCCCCCCCGACCGCCTGGTTTGGTTGCGTATTCACCACTTTGCAGAGTTTGCTCAATAAGCAAGCATGGGGTAGTGCAGAATAGATGTGAATTTAGAGCTCTAAGTGACTATTCAGACTTTTTAAAATGAGTCTCTAAGTTTCTTCCAATGATAGACTGTTACAGTCCAAAACTTCTTTCTTCTGGGCAACTTGCACACTGTGGACCTTATTGTCTAAAGGATGAATTCACCTGACTACGATTCGATTCGCATTGTCAAAATAGTTGCAAATTCACTTCTCCTTATTGATGAAGCTGCAGATAGATTTGTTGAATAGGCAGAGAACTGTTACGGACACAGTTGCAGGTATATAGCGGCAAAGTAACTTGAACAGAAATAGGATGCAAAGTCATGCGAATTGATGTAAATTTCCCCTAGTGAAGTGCAGCGACATCATCCTCACCATATTTACACTAACTGTATATGTGAATAATACATCTATTTCTATGTCAACTTGTCCCTAGTTCAAAATTAAGTTGTAGACCAATTTAGTCACAGTTTTGATAAAATAGTCACCTTACACCACATCGGAGCCCTGCCATCAGCCCCCCAATTCACTACTATGATATGACAAAGTCAAACAGGTGAATTCGTAGCTGCTCAACTAATCGCATTCAGTCCTTTGACACATTCTGCTGCTTAATCAGTTGGAGAAATACCTGTGCACGGTCTCACAAAATGATGAGTAATGCTCCATAAGATTGCAACTATTGTAGTGACCCAAATTGGTCGTATATTCTCTACATCACAGAGTTAGCGGCCTTCAAATGGGAATTCAGAGCTATACACAACTAGTTGGCCTTTAATCAATCTTTATGGCCCTGTGAGTCTGTGAATGAGTTAACTACTTACACATCAGATCACTGCCCAGAAAGCCTATAACAAGCTTCTTTCCAATGAAAGGTATGCAATTTTTGCGTGATATAAATCCTGTCTACATCTTCACCATTATAAACAAATATATATTATATAAGTATAAACTCAACAATGAATAATCAAGGTATTATCCAAAGTTTTTTAAGATACTGTATATATTCAGGAATCTGTATAAAGGTTTTACTTGTAATTATTTTTAGACATAGAACCCAGTTATTCAAGATTCTTATTTAAGTACTAAATGTTAAGAACAAAATATATCTCATGCACAACATGACATAAATGATTTCTTTTCCCTACTAGAATGTCAGTCTGTAGTTTTGTTTAGGACAGGGGTCGGCAACCTTTTAGGGCTGAGAGAGCCAAATATGTGCAGTTCTCTCAGCCCTTTTGAATCCAGAGCCACTGACGTCACATAGGTAATTGGCTAGCAAGCTGGAAGCGCTGAGAGAGCTTTGTCTCTCGACAGAGCTTGCCAGCTATTACAAAGCAGACTGTAACGAGCAGTGCTTGCATGTGAGCACTGCTCGTTACAGTCAAAGAGCCAGATGATGGCCATCAAAAAAGCCACGTCTGGCTTAAGGGCCATAGGTTGCCCGACCCCTGGTTAGGATAAGGCCTCTTTTAGACTAGTGAGTTTTCTTCAAGTCTGTCAGGCCAACCTTGCATACCAACACATTACATTGTTTTCTATGTAAACTGAACTTAAACATTCACATCACCTGTTCAGTCACACCAATTGAAAAATGTATAGTATGCTGCAACTTTGCTGTGGAGCTTTAAAGGAACTGCTTGTTATTCCTGTATTTATGTGTTCAATTGGATCCATTTTGACAACACTTCCTATGGATTCCTACTGTTCCTATGGAAACTGATATAAAATTGCCTTAGATCCATTATGTAAAATACAGTGCCTACAAGTAGTATTCAACCCCCTGCAGATTTAGCAGGTTTGATAAGA
>WMED01017687.1:0-12928 GCA_019650415.1 Pipa parva | reverse complement strand
ACCAAGGATTGGAATGGAATTTTTGGAATATCCCCCTCTAGGGGACACAGGATAGGAAAAAGTTAATAAGAAATAGGTAGGCTACCAAATCAATACTGGTCTAAAGACTAGAATAAAATAATGGTATTTGGTATGGTTGGACAAGGGGACCTGTTTTAGGCCTAAATGGAAGTTTATGCATATCACCACCACATGGTCTGTCACTGAGGGCTAGAAGTATTCTGGGGACATTTGTTGCAAGTGATTAAAATCATCACTATGAAAGATTTACATTTGGTGAATGATTGTATATTGCATGCATTTAAAACATTAGAGGGTAAATAGCCATGAACCCATCTGATCCATTTTCATGCACTATTGAAATGGTACATTTAATTGTATCATAAAGCAGTGTTATTATAAAACATGAAATCCTTTTAATGTCCTTTGTGACTAAGACAAACAATCATCAACCCATCTGACAATTTTCAACTATTGTGTTAAAATCTGTCCTGGGATTTTAACTGTGCTTGAGCTCAGATAATACAGGAAGCGAGTGAGTTAGCTATTATGAAAGTAAATGAGCATTGTTATAATGCAACATCTTCCATATTCATGACTTATCAGCTCAGATTTTGACGACTACTTAACCACATTTAAATGAGCAAAGTAACTAAAGCATGAAAATAAGTACACCAAATGAGAAGATAAAGAAGTAGAAATGGGATTACATGAAAGAAACAATATTTCCAATTACTTACACTCAACTTATTACACAGGTTCAGAATATTCACAAATTGAATTAAGGTGGTATTTAACACAATTTTCTTTGTGACCTGTGTGATGTATGGACTCTAAGATATTAAACCAGCTGAGAATTTTAGGGAATTTTCAAAAGCTAATGCATTTTTTTTTTTACTGAATTAACTCTAAAACTTCTATTATTTACTTGTCTGTCTATCTGTCTGCCTTTTACTTGAATATAGCTAATATTTTATAGTAACTTTATTGGTTATGCTTATTCCAGATTCAATGCTTGAAACATATTTCAAAATACCTGGGACATGAACAATGTTAGAATTGGAAGTTTATGGAATAGATGTAACACTTTTGAAATGTTCAGTAGGTAAACCTATGAATAGTTGATGCTGTCATGGTTAAGTATGAAAGTGACATTTATAAAATGCTCATTTGTATTAAGAATATAAGTTAACCAATTTCTGTAAAACTGCATAAGCAAATAGTCCAGAGTTGCAAGAAATGTAAGGTTTTCACTGTCTACAGTTATAATATTTTTAAAATATTTTGGGGATCTGCAGAGTGTGAAGGGCGGGGCCATAAAAACAATTTTGGTTGCTCATTACCTTCCATCCTACAAATGGAACTCCATTAAAAACATGTGCTTCTGTAGTGAATGGAACTAATTCATTGCCAAGCCCAATTCTATTACAACTTTAGAGTAAGAGAGTGCAGGTGCTAGACCATCTGTAAAGACCTGTCTCCCATTAAAAACATGTAGCACATTTTATTATTCCATATTTGACAAATGAGATCTTAGGCTGTTGAGTAGCTGAATAGTTATATCAAACAATTAAGGATGGAAAAAAAATCCACAAAAAAATGGTGCCATTGGTTCTTAAATAATTACAAGATTTTACATGTATTGTAAAAGAGAGATAATGTAGCAGAGTAGGAATAATGTATCCATAACAACTTTGGAACATGCAAGCTTTAAGCATTTCTATTCATTAATATATAAGGTGCAGGGGTTTATTTAAATGTCGCCAGAGCACATAAAATATCTGACCAGTATTACCTTCATTATGTTTGAAGATACTCTTAAAGGAGCAGCTTTTCACTCTCTTGAGACTATTAAGGGACCTATCTATCTCTGGTCCTAAACACAGGGTTGATGTATCTGTAAAAGTCCATTCTATATTTTGCTAAATGTAGCCAATGAGAATATTCCTAGATTTCCTCCACTTTCTGTAAAAAAGTCTATAGTGCCAATGTGCCACCACAACACGTTAATGCTGGTTAGGCTAACAGGTTCAAATATTCTTACATCAAAGCAAAAGTTAGTTTCTTCTTTTTAAAAGTATGCCATCTTTACTATCTGAATTGCTTTTTTTTTAGCAGTTTATAACTCAACAATGTTCTTCCAAGTTCTGTCCTGTGCGCGAATCTCTCGCTGAAAGGATGATATGATATAATTCAGATAATGTCTGGTGGCTAAGCCTGAAATCCTCAACTCTAAAACCAAATTGATAAAGATCTTGTAAAAAAAAAAAAAAAGAATATTTTAGCACACCAGGCATTTGAAAGTCATTGACATTTTTTCTGAAGGAAAACATAGAAAGTTTTTTAAACAGTACACGATTACATATATAAAATCCCTGGAATCCCTGGTAACTGCAAATTCAACTACCACCGATTCTCATATGCACTTCAGCTCCTGAGTAAAATATTATTGCCATCTGTAAGCTTGAAGGCTTGATAAATATTCCATATCAACTTTTCATACCAACTCCTTCTCCAAGATTTTGTTTTTTATTCTCAACTCATAATGAGAGGCTAATCTTCAGATATACAGTATATGTTCCTCAGATCATTCTCCATTATGTTTCTAAGTGAGAAAGAGTCTGAAATAGGCAAACCAATCAATCATTGTTAGACCAATCACCTCTGCATCTACCAGGACAGGGGAAAGATAGACTGAAATTGCCTCTTGTTTTAAACACAAAAGCCTATAAGTCTCATGTTTTGTGGTTAAGTAGCCCTTTTTAACACTAAGGAAATGAACATTTCTTTTGATACTTTTTTTTTAATCTTTTTTTGAGCTGCTTTCTTTTTCATAATATCTATCACTTTGTTCTGGATTAATTGTTTATTATCCAATGTTAAGGGCACACATTTTTAAATCAGTTCTGACATTTCTTATACTGTAGTGGAATAGCTTCGCAACCTCTGCTCTGATCACTATTCATCTCTGTGGTTATGACTGGGGATTTCTTTTTTTCTTTAAGACAAGGCACTTGAAATTAAGCAGAAGACAAAATCATTAAAACTAATCCTAATTCAAAAAAGAAAAGAAAAGGGAAGAAATTCTACTGAGAGCTTGCACAGCCTGAGGGATATAAATAGTAGAGGCTGATAGATCAATAGAACTTGTCACACTAAGAAAAAAAAAAGTATGCATATATATGTATATTTATAAAGCACCACAACATTACGCAGCACTGTACAATCCAACAATACAGTTATAATACACACAAGGGAAGTGTGTAACAAACAAGTAATGTAAATTACAGTCATGTAATCATGAAAATAGATCACTCTAAGTGCCAGGCCATGATCGAAACAAGAGGATAGAGGTCCCTGCCCCATAGAGCTTACAATGTAAATAGGAGGAAGACTTACATAAACAGACAGTAGGGTAACAAGTGCAGTAGCATAAAGTGTCAGTTCATTTGGCTATAGGTGCCAATTAAATAAGAAAATAAATAAAACATTTTGAATAAATAGTTGCTTAAAGATAAAATACAGACATGAAAACCAGTGCTAATGCTCCAAGAGGTAAGATTTTAATTTAGATGTGTAGATATTGATAAATTGCTCTTAGCGGAGGTAGAGGGATATAGAATTCCAAAGATAAGAGGGAGCAAAAGAGAAGGGTTTAAGATGAGAATGGAGGCTGTCTTGGTGAGGGTTTCCTGAAGAAGGCTGTACAAAACAAATAAATCCAGACTGCTCACTGTCTTTTTCCGCAATAAAATGGCGATGTCTTTTTAAGTCTACACAGTGAGCAGCCTGGATTTATTTGTTTGTATGAGTTTTTTCAGATTTGCTGGAGCCCTTCCTGGCTAGCTCCTGGATAAAGTAAAGGTGAATGTGACATGACTGTTTAACTTTTCCCAAAGAAGGTTACCATGTGAAGAGTGTAGGTGATGGCTAGGGAGGGGGCCACAGAGCGAAGCTATTTAAATGTCAAAAGTAGGACACTGTAAATAATACTTTTATTAACTGGGAGCCAAGGAGCAGACAGGAGTTTTGTGGGAGACTTCTGGGGAGAGACTTAGATTATTCTACAAGCAGAATTTAGAATAGATTGGAGTGGAGAAAGATGGGAAAATGAAAGGCCAGTTAGAAGGGCATTGCAATAGTCCCACTGGGATAAGACAAGGGCATGCATGAAGGTGATAGCAGTGTCCTGAGACAGAAATGGATGGATCTTGAGAACGTTACAAAGGAAAAAATGACAGTTTTTAGCAGTGGTAGCAATGTGCTAAGAGAAGGAGAGAGCATAGTCGAAAGTCACCTCAAGACAATGTGCAGAAGTAACAGGGTTAATGATCACACCATCAATTGAAAAGGAAAAGGAGGAAGCAGGACAAGTTTTAGGTGGGAAACTAATCAGTTCAGTTTTATCAAGATTTAATTTGAGATGGTGCCAGGTCTTCCAAGAGGAGATAGACAGAAAGCAGTTAGAGATTTTAGTATTGACTTTAGGTGTTGGCGCAGGGGCAGATAATTAAATTTGGGCATCATACGCATACAGGTGGTAGTTAAGACCAAATGAGCTTATGACATCACCCAGGGAAAGCATGTTCAGGGAGAACAGGAGGGGACCAAGGCCAGAGCCTTGAGGCACCCCCACACTAAGTGTGATAGGAGAGGAAGAGTCATTAGCATGCGAGACAAAGAATAACTGATCAGAAAAGTAGGAATTAAGCCAAAATGCAGCTTGATTACAGACACAAGCACATAGAGAATCTGAGCAAGCAGGGAGTGATCAACAGTATCAAATGCAGAGAATAAGTTCAGGTGGATACGAATAGAAAAGCGTCCCTTGTCTTTGCCAATGTGGAGATCATTTGCAAGTTTGCACAGAGCAACCTCCGTAGAGTGCCCTGACCAAAAACCAGATTGCATAGGTTCCAGGAGATGATGGGCATGTAAATAGTTAGTAAGGCCAGTGCAGACCAGACGTTCCAGAAGTTTAGAAGCTAAAGGCAAGAGAGAGATAGGACTGTAGACAGAGAGGCACTGAGGGTCCAGCGTAGCTTTTTTGAGAATGGGTTTGACACAGGTCTGTTTGAACAAGGAAAGATAACAGAGAACAGGGAAGAGTAGAACAGGTGTGTTAGGGTCAGCACTAAGTGCTTTAGTAGAAAAGAAGCCATGGTGACATGAAAGGAAGAGAGAAGTTGAGAAACTTCAGACTGGGTAGCAGGAAGAAAGAAATTCAGGAACACAGGGGGAGATTTAGTTAGAAGTAACTGTGTTATCTGAAAAAATACTACTGATGTCAGTAGTTTGGGTAGTAAGTTGTAGTCTTCAGTTGTTCTCCAAGTTGGCAGTTTAATTGCAAATGTTTCATCATCAAACAAAATTACATCTTCAGTTCATGGTAGTAATATGTTGGTCCTGAATGCTTGTGTTTATATAGGTTCTATGTATAACTGTGCTGGTATCTGATTAGTTGTTGAATCTCTGAGAATTCAGTTTATATGTTTATGACTGGCTTTTCTTAAGGATGTATAAAATTGGTAAAGATGTCATCTCGTTTGTTGATGAAACGTTTGCAATTAAACTACCAAGTTCTGACAACAACTGAAGACTATAATTTACTACCTGAGCTAACGACACCACCAGTCTTCTCCAGTTTTTCACTCGCATAGGTTCATATATGGTACTTTGTCTAAATCTATAGATTGTCTGTTTACTGATCCACATGACAAATAGCAAGCCTCTAGAATTTCCCTAGCCTATTTGGTCTTAGCCTGAGTAAGTACTTTAACATTGTCAAGATCAAACATGTGTCCTTCTTGATCTTGATGAATTGACATTAAAGAGAATCTGTCATGTCTTTTGATAGCCAGAGTGTTTATGATGTCATGTAGAAAGTTTTCTTCCAGTTTGTCCAATGTAATGTTTCTCACAATTATGACATTGTATCCTGTATATAACATTTCTCTCACTTAAACCATCCTGGATCACATGTTTTGTGAGACCAAGATGCCTCAGTTTGATTCCGGTTCTGTAGAAATAATGGGAATTCCTGACACATAAACCATGAATAACTTCAAAGATATTCTTCATTGATTCATACTTTGATTGAGTTTGAATTAATCTGATTTACCTTATTCAAAACAAACTGAATGGAGACATTTCTTTCCATCATATTATAAATCTCTAGTTCTAATTCAAACTCAACCTTTCTCTGTCCCTGAGATGTTCCCACTTTTTACATGATATTATTTTTCATGTATTTGTTTAAAGAATCAGTTAATCATCTCACTTGGGAGAAAATGGAGTTCTATTTGTTTCTTCCCTTTTGGAAAATTACAAAATCGAAATGGAAAATGGTTTTGCAGATTATGAGTAATTGTTGCATTCTATACTTTTCTCCTCTGAAAAAACTACAACTAGTGAAGAATAAACCCATAAAGCATTTACTGAGAGACTGCTGAGCAAGATTTAGCAATCTGTGATATTCAGAATAGCCAACAAGCATAATAAGTATGTTAATGAGGCCACATAACAATACAAAGCATTCTGCAGAGCTCCAACAAATCTATCTATTATCTGGCATACAGGCTGTTTTTCTGAGCTTTAATGAATCTCCAGACTAGGCCTTTAAAGTAGATGAGAGGGAGCAGAATGGACATGTCTGAGCTCATCAGTGTATGTTCAGCCTAAACAAACAGCTGTAAGCAGCAACATTTTAACACTTTCTTATGGATACTAGAATTATAAGTTTACTTTTCTTTATGTTTTATCATCTTTAAATATTATATCATCAGTCCAAGTTTGATCCTGTTACCTCATGTTTAATAATATGTTAGAGTTTTATAAATGGTAATATTAATACAAAAAAAAAAAGTCAACTTAATTTATTTTTCATGATACTGCATTGTTGATTTCGTGATAGATCCAGATAAAAACATCAAGGTTGCATAGATACCATAGAGGTTTGCAACAATGTATCAATAGAATAATTAGTTACCTGCCATGCTGCTGGTTTATTAGGAAAATAGTTTTAAGGGATTTTTTTTTTTAATGAATATTATTTCATTATGATGGAATCTCTTCCCAAACAATTATTTAAAAAAAAATCATTGCTGATCTGTATTTTCACATTACAGTACCATGGACAGTTATCATATGCATCCTATTGTTCTTCTTTTTTTTTCAGGGGATGTAGAGATATACAGTATATACTGTATATATATATATATTTTTTTTTTTAATAACTTTTTATTTGGTTTTAAACATAAATTATAACTTACAATAAACGTATTGGATTGATATACATTGCGTCTACAGTTATTGTGTCTCAGTATATTTGGTTGAACATAACCATACCTTATATATTATAAAGGGGTTCTTCTTTTAAAAATGCACATGTACTGTTCCTCAAGAATCCGTGAAGCATATTTATGTTAGTGAGACAAAGCAAATATGTTAATAATAGAATGTGACAGAAAATACTTCTATATAACTGTTGTAATTTAAAAACTTCTACATAGATATTTTTTTTTAACTAAAGAAATCATCAACCATTTTTGGTGCAGTAACTGTCAATACTAATTATTTTAGTTGCCCCCTGTAATACTTTAGGGAACTTTTCACAGTTATAGAATTTTCATAACATCTGTTGTTCATAACAAATCATTATGGAGAAAATGTTTCAGTTTTATAAATTTGTATTGCAGATATGGTGATGAATCTAATAAATCTGCTGATTGTGATTAAGGCATTAAGGCTGCACCTGCTATAAATACATCTATAAAGAGTAAATCGATACAAACATGAACAGTTATTCCACTTACTTTCATATAACATTTTTACCATATCAAAGACTCTCAAGACTGCAATATATAAATTTAGTGCAATAATATTACGGGAGAAATTTTATAAACTTGTAAAGACCCGATTTCATCTTTTTTGAGTTTATTCCTGTGAGATCTCGGCTGTTTCTCGTGGTAAATATCGATCGATATTTACCGATAGAAACTTTTTCGATTGAGGTTTTTAATGGAAAAGTAACCATACTTCTAATGTAAAGTATTGCTACCTTTACATCGAAAAATCCAGTTGAAATACTGGATTGAAAAGTTTCAATCAGTAAATATCGATTAAAAAAAATCAATTGATATTTACCCGCGAGAAACAGTCGAGATCCCACTGGAATAAACTTGAAAATACGAAATAGGATCTTTTCGAGTTTATTAAATTTCACCTTATAAGAGAAAGATCCTCAGAGCATTAATCAGTTCACATGATAAATAAATACTGATGTCCACACAGTTAAATATAATTTTGTAGTCATGCAAGAATTCAGAAGACCATCCCACACTTTTTCCAGGTAACACTGTAGTATTCCTTATCCCAATAAGATTAGGGGGGGAATTCACCATTCAGCGAAGTGAGCTCCGAAGCCTTCGGCTCACTTCCCAAGTGGTATTATGCGCTGATGTCCTGCGCATTAAAGGGATTCCCGTCTCGGCGAGGCAACTCTTTTGGTCTCGCCGAGACGGGAATCCCTTTAATGAGCATGCTGATGTCCGTGCGCAGGACATCAGTGAGCGCATAAAAACAGTTGCGAAGTGAGCCGAAGACTTTGGAGCTCACTTGCTGAATGGTGAATTCCCCCCTAGGTGGGAAAAAAGAGCAAAGAAGGTGGAATTATCCCACAAAACTTTATATTGACACTTGACAAGGGGTCAGTGTAGCCTGAAACATGTAGTGACAAAAACGAAAGTTTTACAGCACATTTCCACATTTTTTTTCTCCTTTTTCCCACCTTTAAGTCTATTTACCATATTTAAAGGTTACATGTTCAACGCCCAGCACTTGACTTGATAATAAAAGAAGCCAATAGATTGCCTCTCATGGGGAATGCGATGTTGATATTTCATCTGGCATTAAAATTCCTTAGTGTTCCAGAAAGCCCAATTTGAGCAGGAAAAAAATGTAACAACAAAATTGCATGTTCCCTAGAATCTGTTCTATTTTGTATGGAACATAATTAGTACAGCTGCAGATCTGACATGAGGGAGCAAACTTTCTGTCTGGTATGGTATACCATTCAGGCAGGATTCCATGTTTGAGGGAGAACCAATATATTTTAAGTGCAAGTCCCTAAGTCTCTGAATGTCCTTAATGACATTCCAGAACCATATAAGTAAAGGGGCACTATAGTGCTGATATAACTGCACACATGCATATAAAACTCCTTTATACTAAGCCTGACAACCACCACCCCTAGGATTCCCTGCATAAGCCATTCTACCCTATTTATATTTCTTCCTTGCTTTTTTCACTTTTAAGGATTCTGTTAACATGTTTTCTTTATAAACAGCCCTACATTTTTTTTATGTAGTACTCAGTAAGGTTTAGATTACTTCACAATTCCAAGCATCACTGTACAGAAATAGCAACATTATTACCCCCGCAGGTGTGTGCTGCAGTGTGTGAAATAACAAGATAGAGTTGACCCATTTTCGTGGGAACCTAATGCATTGTTAATGCACGATGTACTCACTTGGTTGCTAAGTATATCACATTATCATGCACCAGTGAGTACAATAGCATTTTCTGCAGAACAGAGATGAGAGGAAACATTGCCCGGTAGTTCTGCGTTTCAAATCCAAGTTTCTTTTTTTCATGGACTCGAAAGAATTTTGGCAGAGCACCTAATGCACACAAAATGTATTGTTTCATTTATATCATTTTTCATTGAAGTAATTAATTATAGTAATATTAAAATGAAATAATTTAAATTTCACGCATTGAAATAAGAATAACCAATAATAAAGGGAAATTTAAAAAAATAACAATTAAAGTAACAGAAAAGTCACCAACAGTTACGGCATTTACTTATTTAATTGTCAATGTTACTAAATGTTTTTTTGTTTTTTTTTTAATATGGTATATACTGTAAGGAAACAAATTCTTAGATGTGAAACATAATATGTGGAGCAAAGATGTGTTCAGAATTATAGACAAGAAAATCTTGGAAACTTCATGCTTTTTCTACTGAAAATTTGGCTTTCTCTCTTCCTTCTGCCTGTGCAGGTAATCCCAGACAGCCTTGATGATGTTAAGGTCAGGGCTCCATCTGTTTCTTACCTCTTGTTTTTTTTTTTTTCTGAATGACCTTGGCTGTGTGTATGGGGTCATTGCTTCAAAATAAAGTTTTGAATGATCAGGCACCTCCCTAATGAGTTTACATAATAGATGAAAATCTGTTTTACTTGTAAGCATTGAGGATTTCTATAGTTCTGAGCAAATTTAACATCTCTGTTTGGAGAACTGCAGCCTTAACCCCACAGCAAAACTCTGACATGTTTCACAGTTGGTTACAAACACTTATCAGTATAGCACTTTCCCTGCTCTTCTAGAAATAATACAGCAATATTACATTTTTAACTAGTCAGTCCAGATAAATTGCTACCATTATCCAGTTTATTTGCCTTTTAATATATAGGTTTTGTCATGGGTCTTTTATTTTTAGCAGCTAGTCTTCTGTAAAAACTGATTCTGTGTATGTTTCTGCAGACCGGGTACTGATGTAGTCGGCTCCAGTGGTTTCAGAGCACAGAGCTAATGGCACTCCAGTCACAATTGCAATTTCAGACAGATATGAGTTTGATGCATCTACTATATACAGTTTCTAGATTTGGACACCACATCTGGAAACATGTTCCCAACAAAATTACAGCTTGTTAATAAACATAGATAAACATGTAAATCATCATTTATATTAATGCAGATCTACAGGCCCACATTTTTTTTTTTTTGCAAAACACTTTATATTATTTACTTTTAGTCATTTTCAGTTTATAGTATTAAATTAAACATAAGGCACTTCTTTCCAAATGATAGTATACCCTCTACTGCTGATTAGTTAAAGATCTCTAGTGAGAGACTTCAAATAGCCTCTGGTTTTACATTAATTTTTATAACTGCATAACTTTTAAATGTACTTATCAGCATTTTGTAAGCTACATTTGGGGTTTTGGGTGGTACGCCACAGATTAACATGGATAAATTAATGAAATATTTCGAATATTCAGTATTGTTTTGTAATGCTATTTCCACTAGGTAAACATGATGGTCGCAGGAGTAGACTGTTAGGAATTTCCCTCATCAGTCCCAGGGTGCTTCCAGCAAGCATTTGAGGCATGGCAAAATCCCTCCAGTGGGATAAGAATCAGGAACCTGCTACACTCCAGGTACCACTACTCCATTTGAGCCTGGGTCTGGGGGCCTGTGTTTTCAAGGGAGCTGTCCAATACATTCGTGCTGATTAGCCTGCATACTTGATAATTGGTTACTCAGGTGCTTCCTGTTTGTCATCATCCAGGCATTTAAATAAAAGTTAATTTCCTCTAGTCTTTGCTCAGACTGATTTTTCTTTTGTGAAATCCTGCTAAAGCTCTTGTTTCCTGTTTATCCTTGTTATTGAGCTTGACTCCTTTTGACCTCTCTGTTTTAATGGTATCCCTGACCTTTGGCTTTATCTGACTGCGTTTTTTTTTCTGCTCCCCTGGTTTTCTTGATCTGGCTGTCCTGTCTCTGCCTTGCTATCCCTGGTACCTTGGTTTGGTCCTTGCTCATTCCTGCTGGATTGCTCCAGTGCCCTAGTGTTTCTGCAGCAGTACGTCCAGGAACCAAAAAGGGCGTCGGTGAACACCAGAATGTTGGAGTTTCTGTTCCAATTAGTTGTGCTGCAAGTTCCACCTTGGGTCCAGTTTCAGGTAGTAACCTAACATAGACACAAAATACACATCTAGATCTCCCAACCATCAATGCCCTATCTGGCATGTCTTTTGGTGCCTTAAATGATGGACTATAGTGTCCTAACCTGGGAGAGTATATCCATCTGACATTCTATATAAGCTACCTCTGACAACCTCGTTGAGCAATAGCATCTCCTATTTGTATTAAAATCTACAACACATTACAAAGTCAGTCCTACAAATCTGTACAAACCAATGAAAATGTTTTCTTATCTTCTTCTCTAATAAGGCCTCTATACGTTTCATAATGGGAATCTACCCTTCCATATGTACTTCACTAGGTCTACGTTCAGGATCCTTTCCACATTCCACATGACACTTGGGGGGGAATTCACCATTGAGCGAAGTGAGCCGAAGGATTCGGAGCTCACTTCGCTCAATGGTGAATTCTCCCCTTGATATCTAACCAGAAAAGAACCACTGCATTTCCCCACTTGTTTAAAAACACAATAACATGCTAAATGGTCCCAGAGAGAATCTTACAATAATTATCTATCAAAGAACAGCAACCACTACAAAATGAAAATAAAATTTTAAGCTATTTTACCTGTATTTTATTAATGAATGTAAATAAAACACTAAACAAAAGGGAGATGTTGTAAGTAATATTATCACATATTATATAGTTATGCGATTATAATGTAGCAAACAAGACTAAGATGGCTGCAAATATTGCTGTTTTATTAGCAAATAATAAAATGTAACAAATTACATTAAATCTGATTAAAAAGTGAAGTACATCAACCAAGATAAAAGCAGCCTAAGAAATTAGGGCTTCTTTGTGTGAAGCAAACAAACAACAGGTGGGTCGCTCAATCCTCCAGTGCAGTGAAAACCATGGGTGCCCGGTAGCAAAAGGCCAATGATATGTACAAGGAAGGAAGTCGCTCCGGCACTCCAAAAATTCGTTAAAAACATCCAACTTTTATTAATCAAAAGATTAAAATCCAAGCATCCAGTAAAAGCAATGAAATGAGCACCCTCTGTCTCTTTCTTTTGTATGGTGCATCCTCCCAGTTTTTTGACCGCCATTGGTCCCTTTGTCAACGTGGAAAAGGTGATGATTGGGAAACAGCATCATAGGATCCTCCCGAATAGGAACTGACATCAGCATCACTTTCACTGGTGTCAGTAAAAGT
>WMED01017686.1:0-12928 GCA_019650415.1 Pipa parva | reverse complement strand
CTGAAAGTCACCACGAATAAAAATATTATTGTGGCCCTGGCCTATCCACAATTCTATCTCTCCTTTTTGTCCTGCTGATATCCAGTCCTCTTTTGGCAGCAATGCTGTAAATATAATCTGTAAAAACTTCAACCTTTCAGAGAAGCATGTTTTTCCTGCTTAGGTTTTGTTCAACTGTAGCTTCATTTGTAGGCGCCAAGAGCACCAAGAATTAGGGATCATGCCCACATCCATCTGACTACTTCCTGCACCCTTCCCTACACCAAACCTAAATTTGGGGGGGGGGGGGGGGGGTAGGAGGTTCTCAACGAGCTGCTAAAGGGAAGTTTGGCTGGTGTTTGAAATTCCACTTCAACCCTGGGCAACATTGGAGATTGAAAGGGCCCTGTGTATCTGTTGGTTTGAATCTAAGAATCTATCTAGTATTATAATCATAAAGTGAGACAGGAAGCTGTGTTTCTACAATGGAAGAGCTAGCTACAGTCATGGCTGGTTTTAGAAGGATGCAAATTGGGCAATTTCTCCAGGGGGTGCCCTGCTGCAAACAGACCCATGGTGTTTACTCTCCTTTCCTGGTAATGGAATGGAAATCATACCACCATACAGAACCCCATTTTTCATTTTACCCATGGCCCCACTCTGTCAAGAACCAGTTCTGGCTACAGTCCCTTAACCTTTTCCTATCCTGTGTCCCCTAGAGGGGGACATTCCAAAAATTCCATTCCAATCCTTGGTCCCCTGGTAGGGGACGTCAATATTACAGACGTATTATTTCCTGCTAATTTCTTTGAGAAAATTCACTGATATTGCATGAAACGTCTAATTTCATGTTTTTCGACACAAATATTAGATATCAATTTTCTTTTCATCTAAAGCCAGTTGCTTTATTTTCAAAACAACAATACTTTGCACAATAGTCCGCACTGGTTTAAGGCCTAAATAAAACCCTATCTAGAGACTGTATCCCTATATGGAAATAAACACGTGCATTCATTGTAATAGGAAAACCTTAGACGCACTCAGCACTACCTATTCTTGTAGCTTTCATGGAATCTGGGAAATTCAGTCTCTGATTATACAAGAGGAGTCTGATTTGTCTTAGTCTATTACTGTCTATTACAGCTGGAAGCCTCAGAAAAAGGTGGGAAGCTGCAAATCCTGGCAATCTGCCTAAAAAGAAATCAATGAAACAAATTAATCCTTTGCAGCCGGCAATGACACAGTAATCCATCATTCAGAGCTGCTTTTATACACCAAATCAGAAGGCAGAGAAAAAAAAAACCCCTAGGGGACATCACAGACAACAATTTACACCAACACTGGGAAAATACTGGAGAATCAGTTTATTTAAAGAGGATGGATTTCAGCTGATTGTTTATCTTATGAAATAAAGTTTTTTTTTTTTCTCTTCCAGCATGGGGATACCCTTAGGTATAAGTTTTTAAATTTCACAGCTCTTTTTTAATACTTACAGCAGTTTTTTGCATGTGTATATTCTATCATATACTTTCCAGTGTAAAATCCTGCGCTGTAATTTAAAAATATACAACTATTTATAAAGCTTTCAGAAAAAGTAGAAGTCCTTGACTTATGCACATTATATTCCTTTATCATGCCGCTCTTTGAATATCCTATTGAATGTCTAGCTTTATTCAAAGCAAACAGATGCAGAAATCAGGGCTTATTTATGACGTATGCTGTCCTCAAAGGTGCAGCAATGTGCATTTCCTGCTTTTCGATAGATATATACATATATACCAGTAATATTTATAATGGATGTAGGTGCCTTATGGCAGCCTCACAGGTATTTACCACGCTTTAAAGGGGCACTATAGTGCTGTTATAACTGCACACATATATATAAACCTCCTTTGTACTAAGCCAATTGCTGACACAAATAGTTAAAAAAGTTTAGGGAAAAATAATACTTACTGTTTCTTTCCCTTAATTAGTTTTCCTGAGAACTGACATTTTACTTCTCCCCCACCCCCTTCCTCTTGCTGTTCTGCAAGTCAGGCAACATGAGAAGAAAAAGCTGCCTGACTACTATTGGTTAAGCAGTGTGCTGACCTTTTGGCTGCATAAATTAAGCTTGTTTACAGGAGATTACAAAGGGAAAACTGACTTGTGCACTAGTGCTAAGTAGTAAGTAGAGCAAAAATGTCCAGGGGCGCTTCCCTTTTCATGGAAAACTGGCCAGTGCATATCACACACACATTTCCTGGTGCAGGAGTTTATCAGTGCTGCCTACTCAATCATTCTGCTTCACTTGAAACAACTACTGGGGAGAAACGCTTCTCACTAAGGACTAAGGTATAGTACAGCATATGTAAAGATGCAATTTGACTATAGTTCCCCTTTAAAATCCCCTTGTAACTCGTAATTTTAATGCAAGTAACCAGCATATGTACTTTACAGTAGAAGGGAATAGTTCTGATTATAATAAATCATTTACCATTATAAGTACCTTTATAAGTTCATCTTACTTCCTCTTGCCCATAGTATGTTCCACTAGTGATATATAATCTTTACATTAGGGTAGAGTCACAGATTGTGATGTTATTTGTTTCTGTTGTTAAGTTAACATAAATCCTGTTCAGCAAATCACATGATCAGGGAAAAAGTACTGTGAGGAAATGTATGTATGTGTTCCCCCACAAGAGACCATTCCAATGGAAACTCTTCCTTGCTTTTAGTTTCATTTCATTTTTGCTAGATAAAATCTGAGAACAATTTTAAAATCTTGTAATTTTTGAACATTTTACACAATTCTCTGGTTACCTTAGATATATATTGAGTCCCCTTATACATCAGAATCTCTTTAGGAATCCTAGTTCTTGAGAACATCTGCACCAGATGTTTTGCAATTGCTTTAGCCAAGGCAGAAGTCATTGTCCCAAGATTTAACTTGTAAAATCTCATTATCTTACAATCTGAGGCTACTGGGTGAGGAACAGGACAAAATACAGAGACTGTGCAATGGACTAAAGAGCAATAATTGGATGCTGGATTTCTAGTTGCACTGGAAGCCTGTATAATACATTTGAAATGCTTGGAGGCTCTGTAACGCACTCAAAAGTGCTCACTACTGAAAATCGGTGTCATAAAATGTGGGAGTCTATAGGATATTAAATGTTTTACTAATGTAATTCAGAAAAACTGGAGTCTGTAAAATATATTTCTGGGCATCCAACAGTTACGCTAGCAAATTCTTGCAATATATTGTATTTAAAATACATTTTTGCTGCGTTTTTGGTGGAAGTCACTAGTTAAGATTTTGCTTAAAAAAAAATCTCAAAGTTATGTTGAGAGGAGGAATTTTCTTTTCAAGGTACAAGAATTTTCCTGCATAAACCTACCTTGATTTGCATATAACACATAGGGGGTTATTCTCTAAAGTCTGAATTGTTGCGTATTGGTGCGAATTCGCCAGATAAAGAGAGTCACTATAGGCTGCTACTGTCACAGTCGCGACTTTATTATGGGAAAATTGTTGCCATCTTAATTTTAAAAAATTGTCGTGACTTTACAATGGGGAAATTGTCGCAGATTTGCTATGGGAATCCACTGTTTGAGAGTTGGACAGTCAAATTTGCACCTTAATGAATAACCCCCATTGGCTTTGTTTTTTTGTATGACATCCTAACAGTTAAGGGCATTTCATTGTACAATATATATATATTAGAGTAGACATATTAGTCCACAGATTGAAAATATTTGGTGATACCTTTATTATTGGACTAACAATCAGTTTAGTTAGATGAGCTTTCAAGAGGTCTGTCCTCCCTTCATCAGGTTAAAAGTAATACTCAGAGTAATAGAGTATTGGTTGTAACCTGATGACGGGAGGACAGACCTCTCGAAAGCTCTTCTAACTAAACTGACTTTTATTCCAATTAAAAAAATGTATCACTGAATAGTGCAATACTCATTTTTTATACATATATGTATTATAGATAATAATGACGAGAATCATCTTCATCATCATCATAAATGTCATATATTTCTTATTGTGCATTTAAATTGGTTGCAGCTCTGTATATAATTAAAATCCTAACTTCTTATATTGAGGCACACTATGCTATGCTGACATAGATATGCTGGAGAAGGAAAAAAGGGTCTTGACCAATCAGAAAGTTGCTAGTGAAGAAGTACATTAGACACCAGAAGAGGCAGTATAGCAGTAGCAGGCAGAAGATAAGGGAAAGATTAGGGCAGAATATGGATAAGAAAGATTAAAAAGCAGATGAGAGGTGATTTTAAAGAAGTATAGTGCAGAAATAACTGCCCACATACATATAAAACTCCTTTATACTAAGCCAATCGCTAACACAAATAGTTAAAAAAAAGTTTAGGGAAGAAATAATACTTGTCGTTTGATTCCCCTATCAGTTCTAATGAATGCTGACATTTTGTTCTCCTCTGCCCCCCCCCCCCCCACCCCTTTGCCTCTTACAAGTTAGGAAACACGAGAATAAAAATCTGCCTAATTGCCATTGGTTAAGCAGTGTGCTGACCTATAGAAGTCATAAGTCATGCTTGCTTATGTTTTTTCACTATATGGAATCAAGGAGATTACAGAGGCTCCCGGTTTGGCAAAGCTAACCTGTGCACAGTTACATTACACATTATGCAAAACTGTATGGGGTAGGGTACCTTTTCATGGAAAACTGGCCAGTACACATCACACACACATTTTCTGGTGTGGGAGTTTTCCAGTGCTGCGTAATAAATCATCCTGCTTTACATGAAACAATTATTGGGGAGAAATGCTTCTCACTAAGGTATAGTACTGCATATGTAAAGATGTAATCTTACTATACTTCTCCTTACAGTGGAATGAGCGAGATTACCAAGTGCATTTGAGCAAAGAGATAGTAAAACTGAAAATGGGTGAGAGGTGCAAAAGATTACCATTCAATTGGAAGATAAAGAAAATTAATAAAACAAGAAAAGATGAGAGATTAAACCGGGTCTGATAAAATAGCTAAGAGCAAAGTTAGAGAAGATGTTTTGTGGGTGCACAATTTTCAGTGGAGTCAAAACACCTCAAACAACTCCTCTTTCACTTACCCACAAACCATTAGTGCTCCACTTAGAAATTCATACATTGATTATTGCTTCTAAAATGCTTCTAACTGAATTTTAGAGCAGTGTAATACTGGTTTTCAGGTAGGTCAACAGGGACTTGTTTGATTCATTTTGTCCCCATTTAAAAAGAGGGTTTGGGGGTGCAAATGATACAGTATCAAAGAGAGACAGACACTGGGAAATTTTCTGTGGCAGAAAAAAAATGTATATTAGTTTGACAATAATTGTACTGTTATCACAGTGGTACCTCAAAAGAATACAGCATTATCCAGGGTTACTGCTACAACAGCCGTATTAACAAATAATTTGTTTTTTCTTTATTTTTTTACCTCTTTTCTTCTCATCTGTTTTGTTATACACCAGAATTGCCTGCTGAAGTGAGGTTAATCCCCATGAAACATTGCACTGCTTTACACCTGCCATTAAAATTTCAGTATAGCCTTCTTGATCATAGTTGAGCAACCTTGTGTTCCTGCTTATCTGTGTGGGTTTTCTTAGGAACCTCTATCTATGTAACTTGCTTACACCAAGGTACCAAGTTGGGATGTTCTGCAATTACACATTTCATTCTGAAATTAAAAGTCCCCTATAAGGGCACTTGCACACCAGATTGTTCTACCACTTCTGTTTTTTGTATCAAGAAGAAGGATGTTTCTCTTTTGGCCTTTTCATTTTTTAGTGATGGTAAGCCATGGAGCAGCAGGTATAGTTAGAAGACCAATATATTAAAACTGATGAAGAGGAGCCTGGAGGAGGAAGGATTTCTGGCAGTTCCATGAACTACATTGTGTGTAAAAAACAAAGATTAAGGGTTTCAAAAAGAAGAACTCAACTTGGACTATCTCATGACTGTGAGTCAAAATTTCAAGTTGGTGTCTCATAAATTAGAGATAAACAAGTAAAAATTTTGACTTATTATCTTGGAATTTTGCAACAATAAGTCTTAAAAATGTTTTAAATTAGCCTGACAGCACATTGCTTTATCTTTCTGCTAAATTGTATTTTGGAGATAGGTTTACCATCACTCTGGCTAACTTTTTTTCATTAAACCACCCTGCTTACAAATGTAATAAAAAGTATCATCCGTAAAATGAGAGATTACTTTTTTAGCTACGATTGGCAGTGGTACATATAAAGACCCTTTGGAGTATGATGCAAGAAGACAAGAAAGAGGGGCTTTCCAAATAATATCGGACTGCTGAGAGAAGAAATTAGGGTGTCCTGATCTCTTAAGGAGGTTCAAGTTGTGGATCCAAGTGTTGCATACGTTTCAAAAAAGAAGTCTACAATAATTAATCTCAGTTATAGAGAGAGACTAGACTGATAAATTCATGCAGAAGGAGCATCCTCTATGCAGGCTCAAAAAGTACTATACTATACCTATTTCTGAATTAAATTTAATGTTCCTTCAGTACTAAATCTATTTTATTATATTGTATCCATTGTTTTCAGCAAAAAACTTTTTTCTCATTGATCAGAGCATCCAATAGAGCAGCGGATCTCAACCTGTGGGTCGCGACCCCTGCTGTGGAGCCCGGATGCGCTCGCAGGTCCCTTTTTATAAGGGTTCCTGTGTGATGACGTCATCCCAGAACGTCATCATGTGATGTGCGTATGTGATGACGTTTCACCCGAATGTCACCACGTGACACGCGTACGTGATGACGTTTTGCCCAATGTCATCGCATGATGCGTGTACGTGATGACATTCGGGCAAAACATCAGTCCCGTGACGTCAGCACCAGGAGTCGCGGTTCTCAAAATGTTGAGAACCGCTGCAATAGAGTATCTATTTAATATGGACCTAACCAATCCCATATAAATATTTATAAATAATAATTATTTAATTAATATTAATACTTCATAAATAATAATAATGTATTGATCAGCTTCACCTCTGTTGCCTCCTTCATCAGTATTCATTAATTCCAATGACAGGCTTGTCCATGGGTACTTAGTTGTGCTTCATGTGTCTATAAATAGAACCCGAGGGTCAGCCTGAAAACAGAAGGTGAAAGTTCACAATTAGTGGAAAAAAAAAATCTTCAATAAAACATTTTGGATGCCATAGTATAAAATAAAGATCAAAAAGATGAAAAGATTAAATGATTAAAAGATCATACTCAAATAGTCGCAAATTCGCTTCTCTACTACTTATTTATGAAGCTGTGGATAGATTTTTCTAACAAGCAGACTGCTTCGGACACAGTCACATGTGTAGTGTGGTGACTAGTCGAATAGAAGTAGGATGCAAAGTGATGTGAATTCCTCCAGTGAAGGGCAGTGACATTATCCTCACCATATCCCACTAACTGTATATAAGTGAATGATTCATCTATTTCTATGTCATCTTGTCCCTAGTTCATGTTTAGTAGCAGATTAATTTAGTCACAGTCGCCATTGATACTGTTGAATGAATTGTCGCCTTATGCCACACTGGAGCCCTGTCATCAACCCCCCAATTTGGCAAGTGAAAAAGGTGAATTCAGAGCACTACACCTTGTTGAATTCACAACTGTGACAGACTCCGGCACTTGATGAATGGTCGAAGTACCTTTGCACACCCATTAAAAGTAATGTGAAATGCTATATAAGATCACAAAAATTGCATTGAACCGAATTACATGCGTATGCTTTACATTGCAGAATGAACATGGGGAAGTGGTGATTTAACGCAAAATCAGATCTTTACATGATCATTCAGCCTTTAGTCAATAAGGCCCAAATCATTTATTATGAAATAAAGTGTCTGCACCTAACAGATTTTGCTAGAATTAAGCATTACAAGTAGCATTAAAAACAAGCTTCTATGGGCAATTTTCCAAATATATTATAGTATTCAGTATTCATGGAAGTTTGTTAGAAAATCAAATCTAAGATTATAGAAAAGTAGACAAAAAAGTTTCATTTTGAGTAACCTTTATTTGGTTGGTCATAAATCCCATAATTATTATTAAGTTTAAGGGGCTTATTGATAAAAGCCCAGATAGTCCCAAAATGGTCTGAATTTGCGTCTATTCATCATTTCTCAATAGTGGCTTAGAGAGCAAACTCTGTGATGTGGTCAATTTGCAGCCAATTTGAGGGCTTCTGACAGTCGCAAACTTACAGAGCTCTTTGCATCATTTATTGTGAACATGCACAAGTAATTCAACAATTCATTAGACAGCAGAGTGTGTCAAAGTGATGAATTAGGACTGCTCTGAATTCACCCCTTGACTTCTCCAGAACAGTGTAGTGAATTAGGGGATTGTTGGCAGGGCTCTGGTTTGTAAAGTGACTACTTATTCAAATATCATTGGAAATACAGCGATCAAGTAGCAACATAAGTTAGTAATACTGTCACATAGAAGTGAATGTTAAAATCACTTCTTAGATTGTAAGCTCCTTGGGGCAGGGACCTCAAACCTCTTGTGTCAATCACAACCTAGCACTTAATTCAATATATTCTTGTGATATTTTACTTGTATTGTTTAATGCACTTTTCCCTTGTCTGTATTGTACTTGTATCTCTGAATTGTACAGCGCTGCATAAATTTGTGGCGCTTTATAAATAAAATTATACATACATACAAAGCAATTGTTATAGGTGCAACTTTAATAAGGCTGACAGTACTAGCAACCAAAATGTTGCAAACTGGTGGACATGTCCTTCTTTATACTCAATCATGCCTATTAAAGGAGAACAATAGTCAGATTACATCTTTACATATGTAGTACTATACCTTAGTGAGAAGAGTTTCTCCCCAGTAGATATGTTCATGTGACGCATAATGATTGAGCAGGCAACACTGATAAACTCCTGCACCAGGAAATGTGTGTGGGACATGTACTGGACAGTTTTACATGAAAAGGTACCCTCCCCCAGACATTTTTATCCTACTTACTACTTAGCACATGTGCACAAGTTATCTTTCCCTCCGTAATCTCCTGCATTCCAACTTAATTTATGAGGCTAAAAGGTCAGCACACTGCTTAACCAACAGCAGTCAAGCAGCTTTTTCTTCTCATGTTTCCTGACTTGGTTGGGGGGGAGAAAATGTCAGCTCTCAGGAAAACTAATTAAGGGAAACAAACAGCAAGTATTGTTTCTTCCCTATACATTTTTTAACTATTTGTGTCAGCAATTGGCTTAGTATAAAGGAGTTTTATATGTATGTGTATAGTTATGGCAGCAATATAGTGCCCTTTTAATAATATTTTAATATGAAACTAATAAAGATACAATTATATTAAAAGATTCCCCTCTAAACACATCCATGGGAAATCATGGGGATATGATGCAACTTCACTTTCCTTGCTCAAATTTGCATCACTACACATACTGTTTCTATATGACTGACTACAGCACACTACTCATCTACCAGTATCTGCTACTGTTTACTTGTTCGCCAAGCCAATTCACTGCTTAGTAAATAAACATAAGAGAATTTTCAACTTCCCGAGCATAGCGCTAGGGAATTCAGAAATCTGACAGGCACATTCACACTTTGATCAGTAAGCCCTTATGAGTAACATGAATCATTAACTAAATGATAGTTTGATATTATAATATTGACTTATTGGTCCAGGTATTAAAATTTGACTCCTTCTCCACACTAGCTCACACAATAACTACTTTCTGTTCCTTTTTTTTGCAAAGAATGTCAATTTTTTAGAAGGACAATAGTCAGACAAGTCTCAGAGCCTCATTGACTAAAGTCAGAATAGTCTCGTAGAACTGTGAATTTGCGTCATATTCTCTACTTCCCCATGTTCTCTTATTGAACAAACTCTGCGAAGTGGCAAATACACAACCAATTCAAGCGACTACACAAATTGTCAATTTATGGAGCTCTTCACATCATTTTGAGTGCACGTGCACAGTAACTTCTACTAATGAATAAGATGCAGAGCATGTCGAATTGCAAATGTGACTAAGGGAACTGCTTCAAATTCACCTGTTTGCCACTTCAGAGTGGCGAATTGAGGGGGTGATGGCAGGGTTTCGGTGTTGCATAAGGCGACTATTCATTCAAAAAGTGACAATAGCATCTGCAACTAAGTGACAATATGACCTAGGGAGAAGGTGACATAGAAATAGAATATTCACAGATTACAGTTAGTGGGATATGATGAGACTGATGTCACTGCCCTTCAATTGTTAAATTTGTCTCACTCCAAATGACTTCTCATCCTACTTCTATCTCACTACTCCACACTACTGCGAGTGTTTCAATCTCGATTTTTCGATAAAAAGGTAACCATAATACTAATGTAAAGCATGGCTACCTTTCCATCAAAAAATTCAAAAAATCGAGATCGAAAAACTTGAAATCGAAAAAATCTCACGAGAACAATGCAAAATCTCGCTCGATAAACTCGGGAAGTACAAGAACGGTCTTTCCGAGTTTAATAAATTTTGCCATTGGTGTTAGAAAAATATAAATGATCAAATTATGTACAGTGGGTGTGCCATTCAGAGATATTTTAACTTTTCCCTAATAGTTTAGCCCTTGCAACCACACAATGTTAGGTTAACCCCTGAATGGGAGTAAAATGGGGTACATGCATAAGTGTGTGTGTGAAGCAGCAGCACAAATGTCTGAAGTCAGCATTTATAAGGGAATAAGCTTTACTTATTATAACATATAGCACTACTTACTAATCAATATCTTTTGTCCTCTATTCCCTCCTAGTTCTTGGTCCAGTCGCTCATCACTTTGCAGATTCTAGCATCGAAATCCAGAAACACTTCCTGTCTTCCCCTCTACTCCCCAGAGTGCACATGCACAGTAGCGGTATTGGGACCTCATGCAGCTTCTATGCATGCTTACATTAGTTATCAAGAAAAGGAGGAAGAACTGTGGAGGGATTGTGATACTGGAGCCTGCAGAATGAAGAGAAGCAGGAGCAATTAAGAAGCTGCAGGAAGGATCAAAAGACATTGATTGATATTTAGACTTCCCAGGATCCCTTACCCCTAGACATATGAGCAGGGTTCCTTTAAGTGCTTCTCCTTCCCCTCCTGCAGGACATCCAAGAGTCAGCACATGGGACTTGTTCAGATCGTCTATATAATAACTCTTTAACACAGGGTACTGTACCATCGTACTCTAACTACGAATTCATATAGTTTTACTGTTACTTTTTATCTTTGAAATGACTTCATTTTTAAACTAATGGACATGTACTGTATATAGAACACACTTGTTAGTCCCCTCTACATACCTAAAGAAAACAGAACTATTTAAGCAGTGTTAAACTACTCCATTTATATATACAGTAAATCGGGGCCATTAGTTAGGATCTCTGTGTTCTGTGAATTAAAACTGCCGTGGAATAAAACTAAATTGAAAATAAGCTTTAAATAATTTATTCCTCTGTAAAAATAGAATAAAGCAATGTTACATGCTGTAATTTTGAATGACAACCCAAAATTTTAGCAGATAGAATAAGTGTTTCAAACCTACACTTGCGAAAATGACTGCACTCTTCTCAGTTAGTAACAAAAATAGAAAAAGTGGTTTAAGGTAAAATAACTAAATTAGGTGTAAACAGGAAAAAGATTTCAGTTTTTTGGAAACTCATAATAGGCCATCAACTTACTGGCCAAACCCCTTAAATTAATTTGTATCTCGCAGCAGGTTATACAGTGAAAAAAGCTAGTGCCTTTAATGTAATGTTACTTGGCATTTAAAAAAAAAAACAGATTACGTGTTACATTCCATATTTTTTTATGTTCATCAATTTTAGAATGAATGTCTCAGAATCTAAAAGACTTTTGAATTCTCTATTCCCAGTTCCAGGTTCACTGACACCTTTCTTACAATGGCTCTTTAATTAGTGTCCTCTGCTGTTATATAAGGTGGAAAGGGAAGGCGCTCTCTTTTCCCAGGGCTTTTTGTCAAAGCTACTGAATTTCTGTGTGGGAAATCACAAATTGAAAACTTAGTGTAGCTGATCATGTAATAGGACACTTGAGGAGTGTCAGTCAGGATAAGATTGGTAGTCCTTTGCTCACCGAGTGGTAGTAGGGGATAGTTTTCCAACATGTTGTGAGCTTCACGATTATATTCAAAATGACTATAGCATTATATAGCTCTTTAGGTTTAGGTTTCCCACTTATTAACAGAGAAAATCAGAAATACTAATCGTAAAGTTTCTCAATGCAATACACTTACAATAAATATACACAATTCAAAATAACCACCTGCAGGCAGTTTTATCCTTTCTGGGATTCCTTTAATGAATTACTGAGAATATACCCACAACCACATGAAACCTAGTTCCCCTTAGTCCTTTGAGAAACCATCTACCTGCCTATCAGATGGAGGCTGCAAGGGTGTATCCTACTATAATAGCTACAAACAACTGCTACTTGTCCCTTACTGGCCTTCAGCCCTCAGCCTGGGAGGCTTCTACTCTTATCTTATGATTTGGATGCTATGACTCAAATTTTGGACATTTATAGGGTTTTTTTTTTTCAGTTTACCATACCAAATACATATGTTTTTTTTAAGATAAATAATTGTGATAACATTATCCCTCTGTATACTGTTCCATTACCCTGTAGACTATGCATTCTCAGTACACTCTTATCTAACCTCCAATACAGTATGTAAGCAAGTTGTGAGTACAGGGTGAAGGAATTGGAGCTGCAATTGGTTGGTAGGAAGAATAAATGAAAACAGTGTACACTGATCTATTTTCACTTCAATTCTTCTTGGAACATGAGACTATAAAAGAATTATTCTGACCAGCACAAAAAATCATTATACATTCATAGTGTTATTGGCTGACATGTACAGTGGGGAAAAAAAGTATTTAGTCAGTCACCAATAGTGCAAGTTCCACC
>WMED01017685.1:0-11840 GCA_019650415.1 Pipa parva | reverse complement strand
GTATATATATATATATATATATATATATATATGTAAGAAAGAGTGGTTGTGTTACCAAGTATTTCAATGCTCATTTATATATGTATCTCACTCTCTGTATGTATATATATATATATATATATATATATATATAAGTTTAATTTTTTGTTGCTCCTGAACTGTTGTGATCAAGGCCTGAGAGGAGGAGCCAGCATGTGAGCTGTATACTTTATGCATTGATATGAATCTTTAAATCATGAGTTAATAAATTATAAATGTTTTAACTATTTAAAAGACCCAGAAGTGCTCACCAACCTTTTTGTTTAATATCTATCAATATCTGTTTATTTATTTCTATCTGTCTATATCCATCTATAATTAAGCTAGGAAAGAGTGGTCATGTTATATCTGACATCTGTTCCCGTCACTTAACATTACATGGAAAGTTGGATGCACTATACAAGTTATAATATAACTGGCATACCGTAATTATGCTATGCCCCCTGCACTGAACATATGCTGGAAAATGCACGGTCAATAATTTTATAAATTACCAAGGAAATTATCACTTAGCTGTGAATTGGAATCCAGTCATGGTTTATTATGAATGATAAAATATATAAATCAGGGAGTCATTTTTGAATATTTTGTTTGTTTGGAGTGAAAAACTCATGGTAGCAATGGCTACACAGCTTCATCAGTGAAAATGCCGCCATTGGCCAGAGCAATTCTCCATGAGTTCTTTTGCATTTTATGTTGTTTATTTGCTGCAATCTAATGTGTTATTAAAATGTAGCATCTCCATATCATACTTACCTATGGAGTTGTGGTTTTTTTCTCACTGCCACAAGAGTTTTTTTTTTTCTTTTTAGGTGACAAAGAGCCAATCACTCTCCAGAGCTACAGGAAGTACATCCCAAGTTTAGAGTTTGAGGTTGATACAAATAAGAAGGATGACACTCCACTTAGGAGTGCCCACTGATGGTGACATTCAGCATTCTTAAAAATAGTCATTAATGGGAGATTAGTGAATTACTATATAGATTGCGGACTATAAATCAAGAAGTGCAAAAATGAAAAAAGTTTACTTTATTTTTGTACTCGGGGTGGTCATAGGTGGATGTAAATAAAGAATTTAATTTAGGAGCTCTGCCATTGAAATCAAATAGAATTACTGTACTGGTTGTTTTTGTTCAGATTTAAACTAGATTGTTCTTTTGTTAGGAACTAGTGGAGGATTATGTTCTGAAAGGTTTGGACAGGTTTAGACGAACCTTGATCATTCATTAAGTACACCAGTTCATTATCAGTTATCCAAATCATGGGAAGTTCTTATTCTTTAATTCATGAAAATATTTCATTGTTGAGTGATTGTGGAAAATGTATAAAGCATTGGTAAATTAATTTCAGCTTTTTTTTTTTTCAATTTGATTAATTTTGATTGAATTTATTCCATTGGCCTTTCTTCTACTGGACCCCCTCCCCTTTCCGCCTACCCAGTGGCCAAGTGGGATAGAGGGGCATCTCAGTCCTGACCCCCACCGCCTTTATCCAAGGGGGGAAGGGGTCCGTAACCTGGAGGGAGTCAACTACTGACTGCCTTCCATGGCCCCCAACCCCAACAGCTCTAACTAAGCCATGGCCCTACCTAACTCCCTCACCCCCTACCTAACCTTGTCGTTTATTTCCAGGATGGACCCACACCACACTAGTTAGCGGGTGCAGGCCCCACCTCAGGACCCTCACCCCATGGTTAGGTAGGAGGTGAGGGAGTTGGGCCATGGTTAGGTTAGGGCCCCCAACCAAATGACCCCCTCCAGATTAGGGACCTCAGCCCCCTTTGGCATAGGACTTTGACCCCCTTTGGGGATGGAGATGCCCCTCTATCCCCACATGGACATCAGGGAAGGGGGGAGGGGGTCCAGCGGGGTAGGTAGGTGGGAGTGGGGGGGAGGGGTCTGTGTAGCCATTAGTTTAGTAACAGTTTGCAGCTTTTTCCAGTTTGAGTGTTACCAATGCAGTTTAGCAGAGGGCTGAATGGTTTTCGGCAGGTCTAGTGAGGCCAATCGCTTTGAGCGATGAGTTTTATCTTAGCTGAGCAGGAAAAAATTATTATATAGCCCTTGAGCAATATTGATTATTCAATCTTCAAATAATATCACTGAAAATAGTCACTATTGATAAAAAATAACTACACTTTTTGATAACTTGTCATTTTTCCCCTTTTGACTTTTCCAAATATCCCCCAATATTGACTTCACTGTGGCAGGAAAAATAAACTTTTGTTTGATTTTGATCATATAATGTACTGTATATATCTTGTAACCTTGAACATATTGCTTTATATGTTTGCTTCTCATTAACCAATATATAGAAATATTGCACTATGGCCTCAATGTTCCTGCAATTCACAAATTTTATAAATAGAAAATATCAAATCTGTGTTTATACAAAAGTCGTTATTTTTCCTACTTCAATCCAATTCAGCCTCACTGTGTGATGTAAACCTTACATATTTTATAAATGTGCTGTATAAGATTAACCAATGAGCTTTATTGAAAAAGACTTTAAAGGGGGTTATTCACTAAAGTCAGAATTGTTGCATATAGATGCGAATTCGCCAGATAAAGACAGTCCCAATAGGCTGCTACTGTCGCAGTCACGTCGCAATCGCAAACTTTACTATGGGAAAATTGTCACAATATTAGCATTAAAAAATTGTCGTGACTTTACAATGGGGAAATTGTCGCGGATTTGCTATGGGAATCCACTGTTTGGGAATTCGACAATCGAATTTGCACCTTAGTGAATAACCCCCCTATAGCAGCACAAAATGAAAATTCTTCAGATGCATTTATAGTTGCTAAATATTCAATCGGCACTTCCGAAAATTCTGTCTTGTTTATTAAGTATGATATTTAAGTATTTAATTTTAAAAGCTGACCTTTCTGCGGCCCTTCCTGAATACATATTATGGGGCACGTTTACTAAAGTCGAATAGGCTTTTTGAATATTGGTTTTAGTAAATATGTAAACATAGTAAATGTATATGCAAATATAGTAAATTGGTTTTAGTAAATATGCCCCGGTTATCTCACGCACCATGGAAAATAATAGCATAATAGGTGAGGTTTAACAAACACATACAACATGGCTTCTATCAGCAAAGCTAAAAAGAAAGTCAGAACTCTATTAATTCAACTGTAGGGATAAGTGCTTGTAGGTAAGTAACTGCCACGCCAAATGGGAACGTTTTTAAGTGTGAGTTGCTGGAACTATTAGACAAGTCTTTAAGCTAAGTTTTAAACTGAAAAAAAGACGTAACCATTAAAAAATCCAGAAATTATTTTTTTATTGTTTTTTCTTTCCATTTTTCCATGTATGTATGTATATTTTTATTGATAAAGCGCCACAAGGTTACACAGCGCTGTACAATCCAGATATGAATTCCGGATAATAAATACAAAGGGAGTGCAATGTATTTTGCTAAGAAGCTCTCCTGAAATAATTCCCATCAGCCTCCTCCAGAGAAGGGAGTGTGTGTGTACTTGAAATAATGAAAATGTTAAAACATCTTTTGTTTGTTCAGATTGGGAAGAGGTCTGCTTACATGGCAGACCTATCAATAACTTCAACCATTTTAAATATTGAGATTGAATATAAATACACTGGACATTTACATAAGCGGTTGATAAGCTATAATTAAAACAATCAGTAGCAAAGGTCAAATACCTTTCTGGAGAAAGAGACTAACAAAGTAATGTGAATGTGTGGGCTGCATGAAATTAGTTGCATTTAAGTAACACAGAAAATCTCCAATCGTGGCAGATGCATAGTTTTCAGCTGAATTATCCTTCAACATTGTCATTTGTTTTTTAACTTAATATTTATCTTGTTTATTTTTAGGGTTGGAATTTAATAAAGTGGGAAAAGATCGATTCCGCTTTTTGCGCATTTATTCCCGCGAGATCTCTTTCTTGCAGTAAATATCGCCAGATTTTTTTCGGTCGCTATTTACCGAGCTAAACTTTTCTATCGAGTTTTTCAATCTCGATTTTTTTTTTTAGTTTTTTATAGAAAGGTAAGCCATACTAATGATGTAAAGCATGGCCGCCTTTCCATCGGAAAATTCCATTGAAAAGTTTCGGTTGGGTAAATATCAATCGGAAAAATCTTGCGATATTTACTGCAAGAAACTTCTGAGATCTCGTGGGAATAAACTCGGAAAAGCGAAATCGGGATTTTCCGAGTTTATTAAATTTCGCCCACATACTTACAGTATATGGGAACTTTCTCATGCACAGAAGCCACAAAACCTAACAATGTCCCCCTGATTATCCATATCAATAGATTGTGTCATCCCACATGGACACATTCTGATGTTAACGTTTATAATAGGGCATATGCTGCTTAAAGTAAAGCCATCGCTATGCTGTAATAATCACTGTGGAACTTATTTACTAATGCCTATTCAACCATTTGAGTTGCAGCAGAAGAGTTGCATGGATATCCCAGCCTTTCAATGGAATGGCTCAGTATTCATCAGCTCGCTTTGTTTGTTCCTTTGGTTCATGCCAATAGGATTTACATTCTTATTTGAGTGTATTGGAGGTACTTTTTAAAATCTTAAAACTTTTCTAATGGTATATTGATATTGGTATACCTTTAATTAGGTTGATATCATCATCGATGTAGCTGAATTCAACTTTTATTAAGCCCAAGATCTTTTTTATCGCCGAAAAGTGTTGGTCTGGTTGAAGGAGGCAAAAACCTATTATTCATCATTAAAACATTTATTCTAAGTCCCAATCGAGCAGATCAGCGATGATAAAGAAGCTACTTTATTGTGTTTTTATTAAGATCATTATGTTGGTGGCTCAGACTCCATATATATATTTTTATCTATCAATATTGTATGGTTTCTAACTATGAATGCATCTACACATTGTTCACTTAAAAATGTTTTCATGTGAACTTTATTCAGACTTTAATCCAGGCTGGATTTTCATCTTGAAAGAATACTACACATTTGGTCATGTGGACTTTAATCTCTGAGCTGTGTTCACTCAATTATGCTAATTACATGGGAGTTGCTTGTATCTCCAAACCCTTTTAATAGGTTTCCCTTTTTCATATTTGTAACCTGACGAACGGAGATGTGTATACCCTGAAACGTTGTTCTGCTGTACACTGTAAGGCTGGGTTCACACGAACGTATGATGCGCAGCGCATCATACGCTGATATGAAGAAGAAAAAAAAGTAAAATACATTGAACGTATTTTTCTATTGTATTTACCAGCGACAGTGTGAACGCTCCCTCAGCGTTCACATCACTTCCTTTGTGTTTCATCTTGGGCGCGGCATATATACGCCGGCAAAAATGCAACACACAGCATTCCGGACCTAGCGTATGTGCATCATGTGTCAGTAAACTATTTTCGGTTATATACCTCTTGCGCGACCTCTATTTCTTTTTATCTACCAACTGGACACCAGTTTCTAAAGGGGGGGGGGGACTGAAAGGCTACAAAGGCTGTCATGTACTTGTTAAATTATACAAGAATCATCAATCAGGTGTCTTGGAAGGGAAAATTGTGGGTTTGTGTTGCTGGTATGTAGGCAAGATGAACAAATATGATTTCTTTTTAGTTCTTCACTAATAAGAATTTAAGTAAGCCAATTCCACTTCAAGATATTATCTGTGAAACCTGCCATTTTCAATGAATGGGGCATTATAGGAGAGGTTTCTTTACTCTCTTCACTGGGATAGAAACTCCATATCAAGTAGAGATAACTAAATGCTCCTCTTGTAAAGGGATTGCTTAGTTAATCATTTCATCACTGTGTTGACACATGACATGTTACCGCTTTCATTTTATAATTGTTACTGGTAATCTTTTAATCCTAATTCAGGTCAACATTTTATCAAATTGATCTAGCATGAAGATTAATTAGGCAAGTGAACACACGCAATACCCATAAATTCCTTTTTGTTTTTCATGTTGTGCAATTTGCTAATTTTAAAATTATTCTCCAGAACAGTTTTCTAAAGATTTAAAAACATTTTTTATATATATATATATATATATATATATATAAGGATTGGGTGGTCGAGTTAGTTGACAGATGAAAAAAAAAAAGAGTATTGCAATACCTGGTGATAACTTTATTTATTGGACTAACAGTCAAGGGCGAAAGTTATTAAACTCGGAAAGACTGCTCTGGGTCTTTCCGAATTTACTAAGAGAAATCTCACATTCTTCTCAAAAGATTTTTCGAACTTTCGAGTTCGAGATCTCAATTTTTCAATTTTTTTTTTTTGATGGAAAGGTAGCCCTACATACTTTACATTACTGGCAGGGCTATCTTTCCATTGAAAATTTTGAAAATTCGGAATCGAAAAACTCGATCTCAAAATCTCGCGAGAACAATGCAAGATTTCAGTCTGTAAACTCGGAAACCCACAGAGCGGTCTTTCCGAGTTTAATAACGTTCACCCCAAGGGCAAAATTTATTACACTTAGAAAAGCCGTTTGCACTTTTCCGAGTTTAATAACTCGGGCGAATGATTTGAAGTTTCTCCCGGTAAGTATTGTGAGAGTTGCATCGTGCAATACTTACCGTGACAAACTTTTTTTAATTAAATATATCCATGGAAAGGCAGCTATACTGTATGGAAAGGTGGTTATACTGTATGGAAAGGCAACTATACTGTATGGAAAGGTGGTTATACTGTATGGAAAGGCAACTATACTGTATGGAAAGGTAACTATACTGTATGGAAAGGTAACTATACTGTATGGAAAGGCGGCTATACTGTATGGAAAGGCGGCTATACTGTATGGAAAGGCGGCTATACTGTATGGAAAGGTGGTTATACTGTATGGAAAGGTAGCTATACTGTATGGAAAGGTGGCTATACTGTATGGAGAGATAGCTATATTGTATGGCTACATTTCCATGGATATATTTAATTTTTAAAAAGTTTGTCACGGTAAGTATTGCATGATGCAACTCTCACAATACTTACCGGGAGAAACTTCAAATTATTCTCCCGATTAAACTCGGAAAAGTTGAAAAATCTTTTTCGAGTTGAATAAATTTCGCCCTTACAGTAAAAGCTATTTGCTGTTTTAGTCTAATGGACTTTACTTCATCAGATATTTGTTTTTCTGATTGTTTTGAGAGGTGAAAGTATATTTCAGGGAATAAGATACCAACACCATCGTATTACTTATTTGTCTGTAATGGATGCGTGAGAGACAACACTAGCAGAGACAACACTATCTGAAGACTAATTTCCAGCTCCCATGCTGCTTTCTGTCCTGTTGTATCAGATATTCGGGGTAATAGTTTTAATGGCACATTGATAGGTTTTGTTGAAGAAGGTGATTGGGATATATTTTCTGACAGCATTCATTATACAGAACAAAATGCCTTTCCTCCTCTGCTTCCTAGATAAGGTGAACCTATAAGGTTGTTAGAAATTCCTAGCATTATTCTGGAACACATTAACAATCCCCATGGGTGGGGTTGCAGAGTTCATGCCCCTGTTTCATTAAATAGCCAAGTGACATTGTCCAGGGTTTCTATTAATGATGTTGGTTTGGCCTGCAGTTTCCGAAAGTATTCTTTGTAGATCAGTCTTTAATAGTTTATATCATTATCCATCTGGCTTATTCCCAGACTATTAAATCATTAAAAGATGCAAAAAATCCATAAATACAAATCTAAATAACTATTCTTTATTCTGACTATGATTGTTGTAACTGTGTTTGCTGGTATATGTGTGTACATGTGGTGGTAAGAAATTGTAACGTAAGATTGCTTTGGCTTGTCAATTTAATTCCATTATTGCAACTAAGTGATATTTGTGAAAAAAAACAACTAGTAGAATGCAAGAGAAACAGACTATTCTTAACGATCTTGCTATTTTCTTTATTAGTACAGTTTTACTGACCAAAAAATTCTCCTTCCTCAGACTGGCGTAAGCCATTATTCCCTATGGAGTCAGTCCTGCTGCAGTCCAAAATGTTGTCCTATTGAAAAGGGATATCGATATCGATCTATAATGAAAGGAAACCTCCTTGAAAAATACTGTCAACAGATCGATATTAACCAATAATAATTAATTGTGATGGGGAAATAATGTTATCTACTGTTTCTAAATCAGGGAACTTGAAAAGTACAGGGAAATAAAAATTGATAGTAAACTGGGGTGAAACTAATCGATATTGTCAAAATGATGTTAATAAACATGCCCCTTTATATTCCATTGCAGGAGAATCCAAAATCATGTTTACTAATTTATAATGTATTATTTTTGTTACTATTACTTATTATTATTTAGAAATCAACTAATTTGTAGTTGGTGCATATAAATTCCTCTGAAATATTTACAAATCAGCAGGGAACAAGGAGCATTGCACTCATCCTTTCGAACCATCCAGATCTTGGGAGAGTGACTTGCTTTTTGGCAAGCGACCACATACCTCGAGAAGATTGGAAAATGCCTGTTGTTGCATTGTGAAACTAGGAATGGGGCGCATGTTAAATAATGTTCGCGCTGTGGATGAATATTTTGGTTACTATGCTACATAAATTGGTTGTGATTAGTCACTCGCCATGGTAAACAGGCTTTACAACTCATTTCATACAGTACAAACATTTCCAGAAACCGTTTAGGAGCAGGTTCATGAACTGGAAGTTCGTATAAACTTTGAACTTTGCCACTAAAGTCTTGTCCTCCAATTAACCCTAACTTTTCCTTTTGTCTACAAGGCCTACTAAAATCAGCACCTACTGCCTGTAGTAAATACTATTCACCAGACCAGGCTTAAGCCAAATCTTTATAGAGCAGCAGTCTTCTATTTTATTAGTGGAGACGGGAAGAGAAGCCGTCATTCCATTCATCGGCCATTATGAAGTGAGAAACACATGTCCAGTGAGGACCTCCCAATTCCTTCCACTTAGGCATCCTTTCACTTGCCTGCACACAAATACTTCAAAGACACAAGCAATAATACATAACCTAATTCCTGCCTCTAGGACAAAATGTTTTTATTATACAGTGGTACCTTGAGATACGAACTGCTTGGCATACGAATTTCTTGAGATACAAATTGCGTTTCGGACCGTTTTCCTGTTTGAGCTAGAAGCTGAAATTTGAGATACGAACTGTTTGGGCCGGAAAGGATTCATTTCATATGTATTATTTTAAAAAGGGATAATTGGTTTGAGACATGAACTGTCTTGAGTTACAATCTCGGTCACGGAACAAATTAAATTCGTATCTCAAGGTACCACTGTACTTATATTAGGGATATAATAAAAACTGGTAAATTGGTGCAGGAACTTTCTAGGTCTCCTAATAAACAATTCTCTCTCAGCAAAATTTCTCCTTCCCTTCGCCACAAATACAAACTTGCAATCCACTGCTGCTCTTTTTAAAGCCTATTTGCTTGAGAATGGGTGTTAAATTCAAAACGGTCAAAATAATTGAAATAAATAGTATAGTGGGGGCTGGGGGAGAGAATACAGAACAATGCAATTTTTTTAGAATTTTTTTTTCAGTGTAATTTGCATTGTTCCTTATTTTTTGTATAATTATAAAAGTTGGCAATTTGTCATCAAAACTTGTTTAAAATTTATAGTGTAACTTGACCTTTCAGTTTTTCACTTTTTTATGTTGTTTGCCTCCCTCCCACCTAAGAAACATAGAAAACATTGTAATACGACAACTCAAATTCTATAATAATAATAATAATAGTGGACCTCAGTATGTAACTAGCCACCCTGTGGTGTAACAACTGATGTGTAACTAGCCAACCCTGAACCCAATGCAGCACTGACACAGGGGCCCCTCTCCCAGGCCCCACCCTAGAGTCACAGTGTTTGGGGCCACTGGCGATGGGCTCGATCACAACTTTGACCACTGCAACCCTACTTGTACAGCTGTTTGTTTTTGATAAATATTAATCTATTAAGAAGGGACAGGAATCAAAATTCCTATAGTAAGACGACATTTTTGCTTTCTAGCAGAAACAACATTTATTATCACATTTACTTGATTCCATAAGCTTGAAAAGAGTATGTTGTAAATAAACCCACAAGTCTGCTTTTCAGTGGTAGATATGGTTCGCTGCCAACATCACCTTTATGAAAATGAGAAATGTGCGATATGTTAGTAAACAAATATATGATCTGATATGGTATGATATGAGATAGCCTCTATCAGTGTTACGTGTGATGTTTAGTTTATACTATCAGGTTGATTGATTTCAATTGGTTCAAATGGGTAATAGGTTATCTCCTTTATTTGCTAGAATTGTGACATAGTTTATTTTGAGTGTTTCTGTTAAAATGTTCCTTTACATTTTGAAATCTTACTTAATAAATGAGATTAGAGAATGTTATCAATGGATTTCTTGTTATGTAGCTAAGAATGTAATCTCTCTTTCAGCCACTATTTAGTAGGGGCCCAAAGTTTCTTTTTAAGAAATGTTTAGAATTAACAATACAAAATATGTATTCGTGATGACATGGGTTAATGATGAAGTGGGTTATTCTCTAATGTCTGAATTGTCTCGTAAAGGTGTGAATTCGCCAACTAAAGACCGTCGCAATAGACTGCTACTGTCACAGTTACGTCTTTATAATGAGAATATTGTAGCAATCGCAACTTTTAAAAATAAATGCGGTCGCGCCTTTACAATGGGAAATTTGTCGCAGTCACGGATTTGCTATGGTAATTCGCTGTATGATAATTTAGCAGTCAAATTCTCACTTTAGTGAATAACCCCGGAATTGTCCAGTAAAAAATGTTTTTTCGGTTACTGATGTTAACTTTACTGCAAAAAAATATCCTTAATTAGTAATTATTTAGAATTTTTTATTTAAAAAAAAAAATTTTTTTTCAAATTAACATAAATAAAAGTAAAAAGTTATAGCCAAAACAATCAAGAATAACAATATTTTTGCTGTTTTTGGAACATTGCACTTTCCATTGTAATTTCAAGGGGATTTTCCACTTTACACCTCACAGATGTTTTCTGGGAAAATTATGGCTCACGCCAAGCTCAGAAGTGACAAATGGCTTTTAGCAAAATCTGACTGAAGAAATGTTATTTTCATGTCGGTAAGAAACAAAAAATGAAGGTAGCCAATGTATAAAGTATTCTGTTGTCTGCAGTATATTCAACAAAATAGGAGTTGCAACCCCCCCCACACACACACACAGGGCCCTATTGGCACCCTAGGCAACCCCCCACCCCGTGAATTTTCATATTGGCTTTACTGTCGATGCCAAAACTCCCCCTGTACCATTGCCCTAAGAGGACATTAATTAGCTCCTCTTATTTTGATGAAATGGCTTACAACAGCTTCAAAATTCAGGTTAAAAAAATGCATTTTCCCTTTAATTTTGCTTGCTGAACTATCACCTTGCAGAGCACAAAATCTATCACATTATGACAGAGAGATCATTCACAAAGGTAGTACACACAATGTTCCAGTGATATGTTTCATAACAGAGACACCTCCAGGAAGCAAAAATATATGTCTTCCATTTAACAGATCTAAAAGTAATAATTGAGCAGGTCACTGAAAGATGCCTTGTTAACATGAAACAATCTTTTCCCCTCCATGTTACACAATGCAGAATGTTTCCATTAGAAAGGAACGGTTAGTAGTAACAACAGAAGTGCATGAAAAATGTTTCACAAAATGATATATTTACTTAACATAATAGGGTTATAGAATCCAACAATTATGAGTACAGTTGTGCACGCTGAGGCAAGAAACAGAGACAAGTAGAGTATAGTGATACCTTTTATTGGCTAACTGAATAGATGGTAAATGC
>WMED01017683.1:0-12928 GCA_019650415.1 Pipa parva | reverse complement strand
GCGGGTGAGAAGGTGAGGTATGGGGGAGTAGGCCTAGGCTGGTGAATGAGACAAACAGCGTGTGAGAAGGTGAGGTATGGGGGAGGTTCTAATGTTTGGTCATTGTGGGACAAAAGCGTAAATATGTTTTGCATTCAGAGGCTTTGGCCTAAGCTTTACTATAGAAAACGTTAAATAATAGTGGAATATTTAGAGAGGCTTATTATGAGCAATAAAAGATGACTAAAAGGAAAAAGATATAAAGGATAAGGATATGGAAGCTGTGAATAAATATCTTCTCATCCCACATCTATGCTTTATCATCCATGAACATGATGTTTTCTTTTCAGAGATAATGGCCAACTGCTGAATTGGAAAGGTAAAACGCTGTCAGGGAGAAAGGGGGGTATAAGTGCAGGGGGTGGGGGTGGGTTCACTGTGATGAGCGAGCAGAGGGAGGAGCCATGAAACTAGATAAAATCAATGCGTTTTTTCCCAAGGGCTAACCACACACCAACAGGCGCAAACTTGTTAAGGTAAGTGTGAGCTTCAGTCATTTATTCTATCGAACATTTCCTGCCTCCTGGAAGTAGGAGACGACCTTGGAAAAATTCTCAACAGGACAATTTTCAAGTCATTTTTCTGCTGGTGTGACAGAAGCAGACAGGTGTGCGAGCCATGTAGAACAAAAAGCGTTTCAGGCCGTGAGCACATTACAACTCCGTCTGTTTATAACAGTCGTTTTAAAAAATAATTAGGGTTCATTGATAAGTTACACACTCTGAAAAATCTAATATTTTTTCCAAAAATAGGTTCAGAATAGTTTTATCATTTTTTGTTTTTTAAAGGACAAATAACAGCAGAAAAAGAAACTTTCTGTAAGGTTCACCATGGCAGGTATTCCTATACATTACCATCAGATAATGACACAACACAAATCAAGAACATTCTGGAACCTTTTTATTATTATTACCTTCCATGTCCAATGGGACGTTTTCCTTTATGGCATTGCTGTTCCATTAAGGAGACTATAATATATCGAACTTGTCATAGAATACATATAGAATAATCCGCATGGCCAATCTCCATCAAAGCCTTAAGTCTTGAACATGGATATTCTTTTCTATAACAATTTATATATGAAAATGGCAATTTTACATAAAATTGTAATTCATCCATTGTACATATACCTTTTTTCCCTAGTAAAGGGATAATAATTTTTATATTCTAAATATTCAGCTTCAACTGAAAATGTAAATTACCTAGTGTCTTAGTTTCCTATTGAGCTGTAAAAAATTAGCCGTAAGCAATCATTTATATATAGATATATATGTTTATATCAGAAATGTACAACATTGCTGTGTAATCGAGTCCACATACCTACAGCTTCTTTCTTTGCGTATGCCGAGATTTTTACTAAACCAGATGACTAGATGCATATTTACTAAAGTCGAAAAAAACGTATTTGTATTTTGCGCTGTTTTGCCCGTTATTCACCCATTTTCTTCAACGCTTTCGTAGTTTACTGAGCCATTTCCACTTTTAATTACTGATACTACATTTTGCCAGGTTGAGGGTGGCAAAAATCTATTATTCCCTATGGAAATGGGTCTGTAAAATTTTTCAAAGTCCCTTGTGTATTAATCAGCGATATCAAGACTCATATTGATATCGGTATTAAATGGCCCCATTGACTTTAATGCTAATTTTAGTGGCATCACTGTATCAATATTTAAATCGATATCTATACTTTTTTTTCAGTTTTCTTAAATAAAGGGAAAAGGAGAATGCTGCGGAAATGAAAAATAAAATGGTGGAAAACAGGTGAAAACAGCAAAAAGGGCAAATATGGTTTTATGACTTTAGTAAATATGCCCGAAATGATGTGTGTAACACTTGTAACACTAATGTGTTATTGTTTCATTTGCACTAAAAATTAAGTGCATTATTCACTAAAGTCTGAATTGTTGTGTATAGGTGCGAATTCGCCAGATAAAGACGGTCACAATAGGCTGCTACTGTCGCAGTTGCGTCTTTATAATGAAAATATTGTCGCAGTCCGACTTTATTATGGGAAAATTGTCGCGACTTTACAATGGGGAAATTGTAGCGGATTTTCTATGGGAATCCGCTGTTTGCGAATTCGACAGTCGAATTTGCACCTTAATAAATAACCCCCCTTTAAATCTAGGAAGAAAGAAACCTAAGAATGAAGAGATACTCCCCCAATACACTTTAAACCTTTTTTACCAATTCTAAATAAATTAATCAGTTGGGGGGGGGGGTATTTACTAAGGTCTTTTCAACCAATTTGATCCATTTTGCAGTTTTTAATTTCTTTTTCGCAGTTTTTTTCACGCCACATTTCTGATTTCGCCGTATCTAAGAAATGCTGTATAAAATGTTTCAATATCGATAAACAAAAGCAAAAAAGTTGGCACGCACCCCTAGGTCTAGAAATTAATTAAAACAAACAAAAATGTATTAATTAATGATTAAAAACATATATGAATGGAAAAGGTATACAGCTCAGATGCCGGCCCTCCCTCTCGGGCCTTGATCACAGCCTCTGAACTGAATTCTACTACATTTGGTAAATGCCACAAACATCTCTCATCTCTGAGCTGTGGTAAGTCCATGACAGTTCAGAAACTAATTTGGGGCTTATTTGATTTGGGGTAATAATGTGTTCTATGTTCTATGTCTTTGAACAAAAAAAACAGCAATGTCCTATTTTATTAAAACTGTAGGTTTTACAATATGGACAAAACACAAAGCAAGGTGAGTTACATTGTGTTAGAAGGACCACATCCTCTAATGCAATGAGGTAGGCATGTTTTTTGCTAAAGAAATCTGCTATGGGTGAATGTAAGCTTAACCCATCTGTTTCCCTTTACAGATGCCTTCTATCCTCAGTAAGCTCTTAGTCCTTTTCTTTATCCTCCTGGCACTGAGCTGTGAGGGTTCAGGGGCCCCCAGCGAACCCCTTCATCCAGGAGATCAAGCATCCCCAGAGCAGCTTGCCAAGTATTATTCTGATTTGTGGCAGTATATAACTTTTATCACTCGCCCTAGGTAAGTGCAAACACATTATGAGGTATATTTATAAAACTATCATTATACCTTTAATTAGGTTGAACATTTCGATTTTGCTGATATCAATATTTATTGAGCCCCTTAATACCTTTTTTTATTATTATTATTACAGCTCCCCTATATCAGTGAATGCTAGCTACTGATTGCTTGCTATGGTTTACTAGACCTCAGTAAGCAAATGTCTCTGTTGAGGTGTTACCCTGAAATTGAGGGTAGGTTTAACAATTCCCTCTTATAACCATATCACTTAACCCAAACTAAATTCCTTATTCAATACAATCACTTACTTTTCTCTTTCATTTCGGCTCCCTGTATTTCATATAACTTTTTTGATTTTAGTGCTTAGGATTTTTACAGTCATGTTTTAAACTACCATAACGGTAAACGTATTATAATATAGGTATTATTAAAACACTAAAGGGGGGAATTCACGATAGTCCGAAGTGAGGTGCGAGTCTTCACCTCACTTCGGACTGACTGATATGCGCTCGCTGATGCTCTGCACGCGGACATCAGCGAGCACTTTAAAGGGATTCCAGTCTCGGCGAGGCAACTCTTTTGGTCTCGCCGAGACTGGAATCCCTTTAAAACGTTCGTTGATGTCCGCATGCAGGACATCAGCGAGCGCATAACAGTCTGTGCGAAGTGAGGCGAAGGATCCGGACCTCACTTCACACTGTGGTGAATTCCCCCCTTAAACTGTTTCATGGGAATTATGGGAAAAATTACATCACCTCCAAGTTATGGGAAATCTGCAAATCTGCTAGAGTTCTGCTGACTATGATGACTAGGCCCGGCTCACCTTTTACTTCACTTCCTGCACACAGACATCAGCGAGCGCATATCAGTCAGTCCGAAGTGAGGCGAAGACTCCGCACCTCACTTCGGACTATCGTGATTTCCCCCCTAAGGGGGTTATTATCTGAAGTCAGAATTGTCGTGTAAATATGGGAAATATTGTCGCAGACGCAACTTTATAATTGTTGCAACATTAATTATTGTTGCAGTCATGACTTTACAATGGGAGAATTGTCACAGTCGCAGACTTGCTACGAAAATCAGCTGTTTGAGAATTCAACAGTCAAATTTGGACTTTAGAGAATAACCCCGTAAAGGCGCAGAAAGAAATCCTCTCTATAGGTTAACCTAACTTACAATATCCTAATTACTCTGACCTAACTAATATAAACTTACCTACTTCTAGATATTAGTCTTTACAAGTTAGACAGGACAAGCCTTACATAGAATTATTTTGTGGTTTTAGTCCCTCCCCCACCTATGCCTGGGTATCGCATCATTGCTGGCGAAACTCTGCTTAGAGAATGGTGACTTTAAATGCAGAGACTTAAGATTAAAATTTCCTTAAAATGAAGAGTAAGGTTTCTGAAAAATATGGATTATAGAAGTGGGTTTCATTTTTCTTTCAATATCCTTACTTTCATTTATTATTTTACAACCTGCCCATGCAGTTATAATTCAGTCATCTGCTAATAACATGTGAACTATGATTACTGGTCTGTTTGTCAAGGTTTGCTAATAAATTATTTTGTGTCTCTTTTTTTTAACAGTCATATTTTTTTTTTTTGTTTTTGGTGATTTTGATGGTTTCACTAAATTCACTTTCTTTTACCATTTCCAAGCAAAATGTCGTTTATTTTGTTGCCTTTCTTTCTTGTTATCAGTATCATGTTTAGTCAAGACCAATGAGAAAAAAATGTTTCATCAACTTCTCAACTTGAGAAGCATGTAGTCATATATGTACTGTATATACTGTATATGCATACATACATATGCTTTATAAACGAAATAAATGGTGGTAGATCGAGATCAGGAAAACGAGAATGAAAATTAAAGGGGCGTGAAATATGGAATTGCTAGTAACAGAGTTCCTGCATAGAAGGTGACATCTTCTGGTTATGTTTCAAGAGCACATTGCCCAGAATTCCATATTTCATCCAAACTATAAGGCAGCTGAGAAACTCAGGGATGATAACATGCTCTTTTATGTTTCTGTAGATTTGGAAAGAGATGGGAAGAAATGGGATTAGAGAACAGTTCCAGCTACTAAAACTGGTTGGTAAATAACCTGATCGTGGCTACTTTATTCTGTCTGTCATCATTTCCCTACTGTTCCAGAATCTGGCGTTAGGTGATGGTCTCCTTTATAATGAACAGTTTGTTATTACAATTACAACTGTATCTCTTTGCCCTGTCTTCTTTAAATTCTTAGCTATTTCCAAGCCATTTTGTGTGTCTAAATTATTTATATATACTCTTGCTTGTGTTACATAGATTAGCCAATCACTTCATGCCCTTGTGGTACTTACTTATTATCTAATTTTCCAACATACTGTACATTCCAAATTTAGCAGAAAAGCTATTTCTGAACTTGTATAATATCTAAACTATGGATGACGCAAAACACGCTGTATACCACCAAGCTTTTACTATTTCAGCTCCGCTATCCTTTTGAATGCTACTTGCTGCTATAGATCAGTGTTTTTCAACCTTTTCTCTTCAGGGGAACCCTTTGGTGTTGTCAGATTTATGGCGGAACCCTACAGAAATTCTTTCGGAATGGAAACGGAAATAGTATAACCGCATAGTGCGCATGCATTACAATGTAGTGCATGCGCACTATGTGGTTATACTATTTATTAGAAGAAGAAAGTTTGATGAAGCTGATGTCGGTATTGTCTGACAGTGATCAGGACCGTATCCCGGCTAACCTGCATGCAGTATGTACACTACATGCTGCGTGCAGGTAGGCAGGTTAACCGGGATATGGTCCCCATCGCTGACCTCAGTATTGCCTGACAGTGATTGGAATCTGTATGTCGTGAATGTCATGGAACCCCTGGCTTGTCCTTGAGTAACCCTTGGGTTTCGCAGAACCCCTGGCTTGTCCTTGAGTAACCCTTGGGTTTCGCGAAACCCCGGTTGAAAATCACTGCTATAGATAATAGATTGCCCCTGTTTCCTATAAAGTGAAATACTCTCCTCATTGCTTAACTGGAAACCTTGAACGGTTAGATTATAAGCAATTTTGGCCAGGGACCACACTACTTATGTACTCTTTCTATTTTTAATTTGTTTATTTTTATTGTCCAATCTGAAATAAAGTGTCATTGTACTTTTGCCAATTCACTGTGAATATCATGCGGTACCATCTAAATAAACATATAAATGAGGGCATACATATTTAGGAACATGAAAAAAAATCACAGAAGTATCTGCAAAGAAATTGAAAGAAACCACTCTTGCCCGAAATTTATTAAAGTCAGAAAAGACCGCTCTCGGTTCATTCCAAGTTCATCACGTGAGATCTCGCATTGTTCCCGTGAGATTACTGCGCAAGTTTTTCTATCAAAGTTTTTGATGGAAAGGTAGCCATACTTTACATTAGTAGTATGGTTACCTTTTTATAGAAAAACTGAGATCAGATTGTCCGACTTTAATCAATTTCGCCCATAGTGTAATATTAAAATAATCGGTGGATCACATGGTCTTAAACTGAGAGCTGATTTGGAAACTAATGAGTGTACCAGTTGTTGTCTCCATACTTAGTTTTGTATCTGGTAAGTGCAAACACACAGGGGGTGAGGTGCATCTGTCCTACTTTATTTTACCATTATTCCATTGGCATGTTGGCTTTATTATATGGTGCTGGCTAGTGCTGTGATTGTCATGCAGTTTCTTCCCAGTTCTCATTCATGCACAAGTGTGTGTGTGTGTTATTGCCTCTATTGATTATTTTAATACTACACTATGGGCGAAATTTACTAAGGGCGAAACGATCGCCCAAAGTTAATTTCTGTTCGCACATGCGGTATTCCGATCGATTTGTGATTGTGCGATCGCAAATCGATCGCAAATTGATCGCAAATTGATCGCGATTCCGATCGTGCGATCACAAATCAATCAGAATTGCGATCGTGCAATCACAAATCGATCAGAATTGCGATTGAGCGATCGCAAATCGATTGGAATACCGCACGTGCAGTAAAAATTGCAATCGGGCGGATTAAATCCGCCCTTAGTAAATTTCGCCCTATATAAGGGCAAAATTTATTAAACTCAGAAAAGACGTTTGCGCCCTCGTGCCCTCGAGATTTGCCGTGACAAACTTTTTTTATTGAATATATCCATGGAAAGGTAGCTATACTGTATGGCCACCATGGATATATTTAATAAAAAAAGTTTCTCACGGCAAGTATCGCACGAGGCAAATCTCACGATACTTACCGCGAGAAACTTCAAAGCCTTCTCCCAATTAAACTCAGAAAAGTCAAAATGGCTTTTTCCGAGTTGAATAAATTTCACCAATATATAAGAGGTTTCTTTTTTTTTTGCACTTCCAATCTCTTTGCAGATACTTCTGTGATTTTTTTTCCCTGCTTTCCCTTATCTGATGGATTGGTGGAGCTGCATCCAGAGACACTTTTTATTTTCCATGGACTATTTTTTAGCTTTCCATTTGCTGACTTTATTTGGTTCCAGCGACTACGATATACACTATTAACAATTTTAGACTTGATTTTTTTGGCTATTTTTGTTATCTGTATCCATATTTGGGAACATCTCTCATTAATTCTCTTTTCTGAATAACTGAAATTTGACTATCATATTCATTTATTAGCTGCTATTTCACTGAATCAAATCAAATCCCCCCCAGCCCTTCTAATTTTACACTTCTCAAGCCTCTACCTTTTCTCACAAGAAAATATTTGAATGAAATGTTTTAAAAGGGTGACGATCTGCTTTCTTGTTCTATTAGGAGAACTCCTGCGCTGGAACTTAATGAATGAAAATTCCGGGCTCAATATTTCCTTCTGAACCTTTACATCACAGATAAAAAAACATCTTGTAGTGTTGTATAAGCAAACAAGCTTTGTCCAGATAATCTGCATAATAAAACATTGTTACAACCTTCCAAATGTGTCTTATCCAATGGGAATATAGAAAAATGCAAGACCAGGAATAACTACAGCTTTTAATCCACATCAGCCTATGGTAGAGTAGTTACATTGTGTCATTAATACTAGAAACCTATAATATACACTGCACCACGCTTAATTAGTAATTAATTATGTTGCATACTTTGTAACTACTTACACTTATCAATGTGTTCTTAAGCATGTATCATCTGGGCTGATTACTAATTGGCTTTTTAAATTTAAGGTAATGTAACCGTATTCCCTCAATATTCTTGTGATAGCCATGTGCATCTAGAGGGTGGGCAAGTGCGCCAGTCCATGGACTTCTCACCCTTGAGGGTTGCATCAGGAGTAGTCCTAGCCTCCTGATGTGCACTTCTGTCCTGCCCTATCTGCCTAATTGATGGCTGCTGCCATCTGGTGGCAAGACAGAGAGGTTCATTGTGAGTTTAGGACTGCTCCCAATGCATCACGTGACAGTGACATCATAACATGTGGTGCCCCCCTCCTTACATTTAGTTCTACAGATGACCATGGTGATAGCAATACACCTTGTATATTCAACATAATGGTTCAGAAATAGTAACCACACTACAGTAAATACAGTACCAGCATTTATAGCAAGAATAATCAAGTTGAAAATAATAAGTACAGTAACTTTTTAAAAGGAATTGTACTTGGTGTTGTAAAACATCAATCATAATGAGCATCATTATCAAACAGCAGCAGCAGTCTTAAATAAACCAGACTAAAAGAAAACAAAGTACTAAAGATTTTTTTTGTATAAAGAATTGCATGAAGGCTGCATGTACCCTTTCACTTAGCACTCTCCAAGCACCTCCCTATAACACACGAATAAATGTAAAATGCATTCAAATGCCCCCAAAAATACTGTATAATATAAAAATACATATTTAATATAATATAAATATACAATATAATATGTAATGCTATATTTTATAATATTTAATACTGTGATTAGGCATTTCCTCAGCTTTCTATGAAATTCATTCTTGTCCTGCAATGTGTAATTGTTGCACCTGCAACCCCTTCAAACAGAAAAGATATTTTCTTTGACTACAAATCCCATCATCCCCCAAAAGCCACAGACTCATCAAGCTGGCGGATTGTTGGGCTGCAGTGATTATGCATGCAGCCGTTTGTTATTAAATGAGATGATAGATGGAAATTTTCTAGAATTTGGACAAGAATCATCCATGCAATACAATTTGATAACACTCAATGCTCAAACATTTGTCTGATTTGGGTGGTGATGCGATGTTTATTTTCCATTTAGTGTTTCTGTGTTGTAAGTCACTGCACCCCCTATTGTCCCCCCTCCACACTGGTGGACCCAGCTGCCAGCATTGCCCCTTTAAGAGCCAGCAGCATTTAAGCTGAGCCACAGCTGGATCATTGAGAGCTCTCACGACATAGACACCCCCTGCTCTTTATATTCCGACATCCAGATTGAGGGTAGGTGTGGACAGTACATATATATATATGTGCAGCATGCATTTTTGGGTTATGAATGGGTGTATGGTTTAGACACACATGAGATGTGCATGCATACTGATGTCTCTGAATGCCTTTCTATAAGTGTAAACAGGTTTGTTCCTTTAATTATGCTTTTATTTACATGTGTAAATGTTCTAAACACACATATGGAGACACCGCTCTCCATGACTGTACATTACTGTATTCAGACATATGTAAATTCAACATGGATAAATGTAAGGCTGCCTGTGCAATGTGTACGTTTGTATCTCAAGAGAAATGTGTGTCCTGTGAGTATGTATCACACAAGTGTATATAATGTGCACTTGCCAAGTTATTGAACACACTCCTTGTTTATTTATAAATTAGATTCATTTAAAAATAAGATCCTTTAAAAAGGGACATCTATGAACAATACAGTGTGTAAGATTTTGCCGAAGGTATGCAAGCCATGTACGTTATTCATTACCTCTTAATGATTTATTTTAACATTATCCTGATGGCGGAAACAAATTCTAAGGTGTAGAGTTTAACATAGGCATGCAAGACTTAATAAGGATTGCAATGCAGCTGACGTCCAAACAGCAGGCAGTGCAGCCGCCGTCATAATAATTTTATTCTCTGTGTGTAATCTGATTGGCTGATCTAGCATCCCTATGTGCATACATAATATAGATACATGAAGAAAAACTTGAGTAAAATAAGGTTTTCACATGAAATGAAGATACACTAGCAATTTTTCTCGGGAGATTTGTGGTAGTCTCTGTGCTGAGAGGGAAAGCTGGGAGAAGTATATTAAGTGAAAGACATATAACACACAATATGGAAGCTTACTGATTTTTTCTGCAGCCCGCAAATAGCTGAACCATGATCAGTTCTTCTTATTTGAAAGTGGGGTATTAGAGATAACTAATATATTTAATGTTAGGTTTCTGACATGACTAATACAGGATAATCAGTTGAGGCAGATTATGGTCCTAAGCCTGGTACGGGGATAGGCAAACTATATCCTCCAGATGTTATACAACTATAACTCCCAGCATCCACTGAACAGTTTCAAAGCTGCAGGGAAAGATATCTGTCTACAGTTGGTGTGTTTGAGGCTTCATAGAAAGAATGTGACCTCTTCCAGCGTGTCCTGTTCACTGAAAGCAAATTAGTCATTGACAAAAGCAGAGATGTGTGACATTATGGAATGTATGGATTTGTGACCAATAAAGCAGTCTGTGAACTCGGGTCTGAAAAAAGTTCACCAAACTCAGTCTCAAAGCTAACCATTATATTACTAAGCTAAGTGATAATGTGGTTAAATGCATGGGGTCTGGTTAAAAAGCTGAGTGGCCATCAAAAAGCAAGTTAGTTAAGTGTCCAGTTACAAAGTTGGCATCAGAGGCCCTAAACATGCCCTACATCACTTTCTCATTGTTACCCTGGTATCTCTGAACCTTTGAAATAACACTAGTGACTTCTGGAAACATCACATTTATACAAAAAGTCAGGGTACAGACAGGTAAGGCACAGACGGAGGGTACCACAGGTAATAAAGGTTGGTGAGGCCAATCCTATATTAAATGTGAAGTTCTGACTCTGGGTCTTTGTAGAACATCACTATCCACAACACACTAAAATGAATTCCAAAGTGAATGATCCCCAAAAAGCAATGAAATCTAGGTAGAAAGATAAACATGGAGTGACACTATTAAAAATAAATTTCCAAGACATAAAGGAACCCAGATCTGACCAAGCATTCACCAATTTTTTTCTGTTAAATGCTGATATAAAATATGACTTGTTTCAGTCAGAGGCAATCCTATTATTTCCATGCTGATAATCGTATCTCCTTACTCCAGAAAACTGAAGATCCTGATACATCCCGAACACACTCTGAATTTTCCTTGATACCTTGAAGGCCCAATGCCTGTCGCTCTTTCTTCCCTCGGCTCAGACTCTGGTGAGTAAGACTAATTATTAACGCAGATTAAAAAATAAAGGTATTCCTTGGTTAAGCCAATTCACGGCAACATTATAGAAGGGAACGATATTTTTCCCTTTTTCCTCACCTGTTTCACAAGCCACACCCTTTATAAGCAAACACCACCCCTTTATGTGTAAACTACAAATCTTTCAGTGTCAACACAGGAAGAGTGTCCTGCCAAAACAGGGACCATTTCCATGCTAATTTAGTGACTTTTGGTAAAATACTTTTACTACAATAGAGCAACAGTATGGAAGGCCCCATGTAATAAATAAACGTATATAGGTAAATATCAGGATAACTATTGTCCATATGTTTCTTGAGTAGGTAAAAAAACGAAAGTTAAAAATTACTCCTTATAGCTCTCCCACTAATTTTCTTCTACCACCACATACATCTTTCAGTCTATGACTTTATTTTTCTCAGTTTTCACTCAGTGATAGGCTTATGGTACCTCCTCAATTACCTCCATATCTTAGGCCTTTTATAAAAATGTGGGTTTACTTTCCCTTTATTTATTTACCAGTCCATCTGAGATCTAGGTATGAGAAAATAACTTAGAAAGAAGTATCTTTCATTATCTTCATGTTCTATTCTCTTAGTCCAGGTTCACACTGGCATATTTTAGTGCTCCAAAAAAAAAAAAATGTGCACTGCAAATCCCTATGGCGATTACCTTGCTTTGGCCACACCAGCGTTGAACGCGAGTGTACGCATGCTGGAACACTTCGTCTTGGGTATCTCCTAAGCATACGCACACAAAGCAAAGAATTCAGCCAGATAGGAGAAGCCGCCAATGCCAAGGGAGCATTCACACAGCATCGGTTAAGTGCAGTACAAAAGCACGTCCCAAAGATACGCCTGTTTGTATTTTCGGGACGCGCTTTTCTAAAAGCACCATGCAGAGATATGATATGATATGCACAGTGTGAACCTGGCCTTAGCACCCTCTTATTTTACTTGGCTTATATTTCATGCCTGCTTTATTCCTACTGTAGTATCTGTTGCCTTTTTCTGATCTGTTTCTTTATCATTTACTCCCTCCCAGTCCCTGCCCTTTCAGCGTCTTGCATTGCCTTTCCTCTCATCTTTTACTATGCCTATATACCTCCCCTTGCTGTGCGTTGACTCTTTCTGATATCTCCCCCCACTGGCCTCCTCCCTCTCAGTCTGAAGAGGAGGGAATTGGATAGAGGCTCATCTAATTAATCTGCTCTCATTAACCTGCACAATGAGTGAACCAGATTGAATGAAAACATCTACGCATAAAACCAGCATTGCTTGTTATCCACTGTGCTAAAGACAAAGCTATATATAAAATTATTTCTGCAGTCTATATATCATGTAAAATATGCTTGCACACTCATATACAGTGATACCTTGCTTCTCAACCACAATTTGTTCTGGAAGTGCGGTTGAGAACCAAATTTGGTTGAGAACCAAA
>WMED01017682.1:0-12203 GCA_019650415.1 Pipa parva | reverse complement strand
GCCGCGCTCCTGCGTGACACCACTTGCTTCGTCCAGCCACAGCGGCATGCAATGTCCCGCCTCATACAAGCAAGAAAGACGGGACCGGGCTCCCCGCTGGTGAGTGCTCCACAAGGGGGCCCATAAAAACCTGGAGCCGGCCCTGCCTGTCAGCCTGACTTTTCTTTCCCGAATGTCATGTGGGTAGGGTTTAATAATGATTGATATTATAGTTCCTCCAATCAGATCCCTTAAATCACAATCTAGCAGAGATCTGATTGGAGAAGCTATAATATCAACCATCATCATCTGACTCAGGAAAGAAAAGTCAGGCTGACAGGGAAGATGACAGAGAGAAATGCAGTATAAAGGTACATTTAAAAAAAAATACATTTATATTTACATAAACATTTATTTCCTTAGTAGAACTTAATTTTGCATTAGTATTTTGAGGTGTCAGGTACACTTTGAAGGAGCACTATAGTGCTTAAATAACTGCACACATACATATAAAACTCCTTTATACTAAGCCCATTGTTGACACGAATAGTTAAAAAACATTTAGGGAACAAATAATACTTACCGTTTGTTTCCTTTAATTAGCCTTGCTAAGAGCCGACATTTTCCTCTCCTTTCTGTTCTGCATGAGAAGAAAAAGCTGCCTGACTGCTATTGGTTAAGCAGTGTGCTGACCTTTTGGCCACATAAATTAAGTTGGTGCTGCCTACTCAATCATTCTGTGTCACATGAAACAACTACTGGGGAGAAACATTTCTCACTAAGGTATAGTACTGCATATGTAAAGATGCAATCTGACAATAGTTGCCCTTTAAGAACATAATACACAGCTATGAGATCCAGTCCAACTGATAACTCCCATGCCTAATATTACTAAGGCTGGGAAGGAACTAGTGATTAAGATTTCTGCACATTATCCAACAGTGAAAGAACAGCAATCCACTTAAAATCCAACTCTATTGGAGAGTCTATAAATATTGAATTATAAATATAATGATGCATCTCACATAGTGCTGCTGCAATCTGATGCAGCTTTGCCATAATTTCAGTGTAAATGTAAATAGGGTGAAGGTTTATAGACAAAAAGAGGTAGGATACCGATCGTAAGAAATGAGAAGGATAAAGCGACAAGACAAAAATCTTTTGCTTAGTGGGCCGTCGATCTCTTGTTTCCTGGTGGTCTAAAGTACTCCAGTTCAGAACTGGCTGGTTGTGAAAGTCACCTTAACTAGGTTTACCTTTGCAACAGACCTATTCATGAATTAAATTGCTATGGAAATCAGTGACAACGAAGAGATAAAAACTCCTGGACACTTTCTCATTATTTCACAGTGAAATCAAACCTTATGCAGAGCTCAATAGTACTGTAAGCTGGTGATAAGGATGTTTAGAAAACCTTTTTTTTGGTACTTTATTTTTGACAGTACTTGTAAATGTTCACCTAAGACAGAAAACATAACAAATTATCTAACTTTTAGGGCAGGGGTCGGCAAACCGCGGCTCGCGAGCCGCATTTGGCTCTTTATCCGCATTGTGTGGCTCTGAGGTAGGATCCCTCCCACCCACCCATGGCCTTTGACATCTCTTGTGATGGGACGTCAAAGGTCATGTGATTGGGAGCGTAGGTGCTCCTCCCCTTTTGCGGCTCCAGAAGCCTTTTTCAATGGTGGAGGAGGGAGTGAAATGGCCCCTGTTTTCGGGAGGTTATTCACTAAGGTGCGAATCTGACTGTCGAATTCTCAATCAGCAGATTCCCAATAGCAAATCTGCTACAATTTCCCCATTGTAAAGTCACAACAATTTTTTAATGTTAAGATTACGACAATTTTCCCATAATAAAGACACGACTACGACAGTAGCAGCCTATTGCGACTATCTTTATCTGGCGAATTCACACCTTTATGCAACAATTCGGATTTTAGTGAATAACTCCCTTAAGCCTTAAGGATGTTAAAGATCAAAATACCTTCTCATAGGCTGCTAGACCTCTGCGTAATGAACTAAAAAGCATGGCCTCGGTACAGCAAATGGTAGACTTTCAAGCCATGTTGTGTGAAAAGGATTTGTTTAGGTTTTAAGAGCAAAAGAATATTACAACTTTTGTAAGTAGGTCGTGATCCCTTAGGTTTGATATCTCTAGTGGGCTCAAGATGCCCCAGCCAACATTGCCCTCTCAGCATCATCTAATATTTATTTCTCTTACCTTAATAGCTTGCATGGTCTTAGGTACAATTTTGTAGTAAAGGTTAAAGGACCAGTAATATCAGAAAAAAAATCCCATTTGAATAGGAATGGCAGTTATTCCAACATAGCGCTGGTAAAAATTCTTTGACGTTTAATTCCTGATTTTTAATATTTTGAATTTGTCTTTTTTTTTCCTGTTTTTTTGCAGTCATGTTTTATCTATGAAGTAAACCGGTTCCTAGTTCCATTGTTTTCTATCAAACATTAGATAATAAATAGTGATGGAGATCCCTAGGAACCCAATATGTCTGCAACTAAGGAAACCAGCACAAGCCAATCAAAATCAGAAATTCAACATCCAATATGGCATTTTTACAAGTATTGCACAGGAATAGCTTCCGTGGGAAATCCAATTCCATGGTCCATTAATATGAATTCAGCCAGAGTGCAGTTATGTTGTTTCTGAACCAGTGGTAAAGTCATAGGTTCTCCTGGAAGTTTTACAAATAGCTCCTTAAAATATATTTATTTTTGAAAAAAGTTACTGAAGCATAAGGCAGGTGTGTGTGAGCCACACTTAACCTATCAACACCACACACACACGCGCAAGTGTGAACTAACATTCTAATCTTTATAATAAAGCCTTATTAAAAGCTTGTTTTAGGCTAAATATAAAAAAATGAAATAAACCACGCACAAGCGCTGGAAAAGATGAATGAAAATGTAGTCCTTAAGACTTTAAAAAGCAGCAAATGTTGATATAGACTTTCACTATCTGCACAAGAAATTATGGAGCAATTGTTCAGTTCAACCCCAATTTTAGTATAGTTTTTCAAGCAAAGTAACAACCCTGTCTTCACGTAATGTAAACTAATCTGATTTATGTACTTCTGCTTATATAGAAGTGAGATCTGGGTAGGAGAACCAGCATGTGGATATCAGCTAAACGAATGGTAGTAGAAAAAAAAAAGAAATTGTTTTCTAGCAGTTATCTCAGAAATATTTCAGAATTCCCAGATCTCTTTCATACAGACTAATCAACCTATTTAAATATACTTAGTGCTTTAGGGTGTTTACTAAGAATAAATAATTTACTAGGCACTTGGGACCCGACATCATCAAAGACCTTGTTAATTGGTTTGCATTGGGTCTATTTTGAATATTTTGTAACAGAAAGTACTCTCAAAGACTCAAGCATTTAAGATTTATAGATGTTTATATACAGATGGGAGTTCTGTGAGTGTAAAGTCATTGCACTGAATTCATTTCCATCCTGTGAATGAAGCAAGGCAGTCTGGCAATAATTAAAGATTCAGACAGCAAAGTAGATTTCTATCTATAGATTCACCAAGCTGAGACAAGAATTAAACCACATTTAAATGTAGATATTTATGGGGATCTATAGTCAGATTACATCTTTACATATGCAGTACTATACCTTAGTGAGAAGAGTTTCTCCCCAGTAGTTGTTTCATGTGACACAGAATGATTGATTAGGCAGCACTGATAAACTCCTGCACCAGCAAATGTGTGTGTGACGTGTACTGGCCAGTTACTACCCTACATACTACTTAGCACAAGTGCACAAGTTGCCTTTCCCTCTGTAATCTCCTGCATTCGAACTTAATTTATGTGGATAAAAGGTCAGCACACTGCTTAACCAATAGCAATGAGGCATATTTCTCTTCTCATGTTGCCTGACTTGCAGAACAGAAAGAGGACGGGGAGCAGGAGGGAAGAAAATGTCAGCTCTCAGGAAAACTAATTAAGGGAAACAAATGAGAAGTATTATTTCTTCCTTAAATGTTTTTTAACGATTTGTGTTAGCAACTGGCTTAGTATAAAGGAGTTTCATATGTATGTGTGCAGTTATATCAGCACTATAGTGCTAGTTTAACAATCATTTTTCAACACACTACAAGATATCTTGGTACAGTAATGGATGCCATTAGTTTGATGACCACTTCCACCTATTATGTTTTGTTCTTAAATCAGTCATGCATCAATCTGGTAATGGTACAGTATAAAAATCAACGTGCAATGTGATTAATTTGTATACTTTTTGATCACTAGTAGGAAGGAATTAAATCACGAGCACCAGAAAGAGCACTAGTGCTCGAGCATCTGTCACTCCTGTGTGCTTCTTTGGATTTTTTTGCATGTCTCCAGTACCTTCACTAAGTTTCAACTTTTTCCGCACCGTGTGTTTTAGCTTCCTGAGTGTCAGCTCTACAGCCCAATCCTCCAGTATATCTTCAAGGATCTTCAGGTCTATTTCAGTATTGCTTCAAGTGTTTGGTCTCCCTGCTCTGTTCTTAAAGGTATGCCACACTCTAAATGATCTAGTGCATTGGTTCTCAACCTTTTATGCGTGACCGCGACAATTTCAAAGTCGCGATCATGACAATCATTCCATAGCAAAGTCACGACGGCAACAATACTCACATTATCATCAGGGAGTATTGTCGCGTCGCGAATAAAGGGTATCAAAAGTCCGCGACAATCCCAAGGGGTGTTAGGCATCTCCTGGCTAATTGTGATTCAACCCCAAAAGGGGTTCCAACCCCCAGGTTGAGAACCACTGATCTAGCGAGTTGTAGTTCTGCAGTTCCAGATTTATTAGAGGTCTCTGCATGTGTTTCAGACAGCTGCCCGCAGCGGGGGGGGCAGGGGTGGAGGGGGTTAACCCGAGGGCAGCAAACTGGGAGTATCCATGCAGCAAAGGCCACACCCCCTTTGCAGGGTTTTAAAGGTAAAGACAAGGGGCTACTTAGACTCTGCACCTCGGCGTTATCCTTTGCCAACCCCACTGTGGTAAGGAGAATCCACTATCCTATTGTTCCTGCACTCTGCGCTTGTCTCCATTGCTATACACCTCAGTGCCTCTGGAGGCACAACGGACTAAGGTTGCTCCAGCTGTGGTTATTCCAGTCCTAGAGCATCTCATATGTGTGTTTCCTTTCATATCCCGGGACGGATCCTGTGAAGTCACAGTAAACCCTAAGAGATCCATGACAGTCCACACGTTACAGTCCCCTTCACATAACATGAGTTTGTAATAGTGATCTTTAATTATTTATCAGATTATGAAAAATATGCAGCCCTAGCGTGCCCCTTTTAGCACACTGGCACTCCTCTATTCCTTTATGCTAAGTTGCTATTTTTTATGTGAAATTATATATTTGCTGAGAACATAATTAGTGTTTAATAAAAGTATTTCATTTGAAGTATGACTATCCATTAGTGGTTTTAAACTAATGGCCTTTGACATGCAAATTACCAAACACATGATAAAGAGGGATCACATTTTTACATGAAACTGACGTTAACACAAAATGGAGCCTGTCTGGCCCATTCATTATAAAACTGACAATTATAAATGTAACACTTTTCTGAGGCTATGTCTATGTCTTCCATACTCCCAGTTTCTTGTCTAGGCCAAGAGCTCCTCAGGAGGGGGGGTAAACACTAATATTTGTACTCAGTGGCTTTTATAGACAAAGGATTGGTTACCAGAAATATTTGATCAAATACAAGTCATATCATTTTTATTAAGAAGTGAATAATCACAAAGTGCTTTCCCTGTCATAAAGGGGAACAGTTATCTGCCTTAACTGTTCCTTTAAGACTTTGTAAAATGGATAGCGTTGATGTGACCTGCAGCCCCTCTTATTTGTTCAGATGTGCGAGAGTTGATGTTATCAGTTAACACTTTGGGGGGGATATTTATCAAAGTTTTATTGATTGGCAAAACCCATTATTCCCAATGGAAATTGTTGTAAACAGTTTTGTAAGTATGAAAACTTTTTGCGTTAAAAAAGATAATTGATTACCCCCTCATTTCCCTTTTCCTACCTGTTCCTTGGCTCGGCTCCATTTGATCTAGTGCTTAGCCTTTAGCGCTACAGCGTTCCTCTCTCACAGGAAGGTGAAAGCGCTAAGGCTAAGTGCTAGATCAGACAGAGCCAGGACAGGGAGAAGGAGGGGCATGAGCACCAAGATAGCGCCCCCCTCCAGCAGTGCCCTGTGCCGTAGTTTGCCTACCCCTGGTGTATAAGCTACTTTTCTATATTTTCATATTTATTCCTGAAGAATTTCTTGAGGTTGCCAGTATGTGCAAATCAGGTCAATAAGCAGAAAAGCTGGACTATCAGAGAAGGTTATATACATAGTCCTCATTCTTCCACTGAAAATTGCCATAGCTCAATTTTTCTGCAAACATAGAACGACACTGAGTTTATTAAAATATCAAAATGAACAAAATGTTTGGCTTAGAATATTGACTGCTTAAAAAAAAAAGAATAACACTGACTAATTTCCCAAAATTGGACTTTCTTGCTTTGATGTGCAGCATTCTTAAATTGACAAATTGTAGTTGTAGAACAAGCCACCAGCTTTTTCTTTGTCATTGTTTGTATGATTGCAGTAGTCAGTTTCCTTCCCCCTGACTGTGGCAATGAAAGGATGAAGCTGTTTATAAGCGTTACCTGCTTCCATTGTACCCATTATTACAGATAAATTAGCATAATAGAGTTTCAGTCAATAATGCATTAATGCACATACTGCTAATCATGTGGTTTTATTGTTGGTTTTTTTTTTTTTTTGGTTTATTTTTTTCTTGAGGGAAAAAAAAAAGTCTAACTGGGCGAGTGGGAGAAATTTCCTATAAAGAAATGTGACACAGTAGGCATTTAGAGTAACGCGAGGAAGGAAGGATGTTGTGCAGTGGTGGAACTGGATGTCAGTAGATCCTGCTGCATATTTTAGGTCAGAACCCTCTTGCATTCCTACCTAACACTAGAGTAAAATCCTGGCATAACCAGAACTCACACAAGAGCCAGCCAAAGAGGGATCCAGCTTGCTCTAACAAATCATCCAAATGACCATTCCTACTTAATACCCATGCCACCAGTTATCATCCTACCCAACCTTTAGTGCCCTACCTACAGGGCTGCCACCTCTGTGCCATGCTCGCTGCCTCACACCCTTTCCCCCATTCTCTGTGTTTGTAAACTGGTAACGGTATGGGCCAGTACTGCAGGGGGTTGGGAGCCCACCGCTAGCGAGCAGATTGATCACCGGGGCCCGCTTTTGAAAAGTTACAGTGCTGACAACCCTCTTTTTTACTAGCGCAATTTCTGTTTCTTCTGTCCTAGGAAACTTCTCCAGCTGAACTTGTAATAACTGAGATACAGCTAAAGATATATATATAATGTAAGCTTATATACGCACACATTGTGACAGTCCTATTGAATTTTATCCACAGGAGTTATGGATTTGTGTTTTCTTTGGTAAGGCTTAAAATGATACTCACAGACTGATTTCAGCAGTGCTTCCTTATACTGACATACAGCGCTGACAGCTGTGCACGTGACTTTTTGCATGCTGTAGCAATGCAGGGTATCTCAAATAGCGCTATTGCACAAGGAAAGGTACTAGGCATTAAAACTGCAGGATTGTGGGGAATAAAAACAATCACACCCTTCAGTATTACTTTAATCTTGCAACACAATGTGAATTCTTATTTAATTCAGTGCTTTTTTCCTGGGACAAACTATCTGTTCTTCAAGCCCCAGGGCCTCTAAAACATGTGTTTATGAAGGTCTAATGCTGGTGGGATTTAATACCAGCTGGTTACTTAGTGCTTGAGTCAGCAGTTGGACAATACTACTGAACTCGTATAACAATTTGTAGAAAAACATCAGAATTGGATGTTGCAGATTAGTAAAACTGTCTACTATAGTCAAACTCATGTTGGAAAAAATAAATAAATCAGGGGTAACAAGATGTAAATATTGAGGGATTATGATTTCCACATTCCTTTACTATATGAATCAGGTGAGTATTTATGCACATAAACAATAATAATTCAACAGACAAGTCGATCTGTGAGAAACACTCCAGACTCCAGACAATACTCACTTTTTGACAGTAACTATGGCAACCACATAGAGGAATCAAAAGGGACCGAACGCAAGTCTAAGGCCAGGGTCACACTAACTAACTAACTAGCTGAGCTGGAAAATTCTTCTCCATTGTATCCTGTGGGATAATCCACACAGTCTTTTGGGTCTCATTGTCAAAAGTCTGAATAGTCGTGTAGAGGTCTGAATTCACATCTATTCGCCACTTCCCCAATGATGGTTTATTGAATAAACTCTGGGAAGTGGCGAATACTCAAACTTTTTGGGTGTCTACGATAGTTGTGAACTTATGGAGCTCTTCACATCACATTGCGTGCGCGCGCACAGGTACTATTGACTAAGCGGAGAAGTGTGTCTGAGGTGCAAATGCGACTATGTGTACTGCTCCGAATTGACCTGTTTAACTTCACCGTTTCAAAGTGGTGAATCGGGGGCTTGATGACAGGGCTCCAGAATTGCGAAGGTGACAATTCATTCAATAGCGACAATGTCAACAGCGACAACATGAAAACATGGCCTAGGGATAAGGCAATATAGAAATAGATAGAATATTGACAGAATACAGTTAGTGGGATATGGTGAGGCTGACATCACTGCACTTCATTTATTAAATTCACCTCACTCTATCACCTGTCCCTACTTCTGTCCGCCTGACTTCCACACACTACGCACGTGACAGAAATCACTGCAATCTGCTTGTTGACAAGTGTATTCTCTACTTAGTCAATAGAGAGAAGTGAATTTGCATCTAATTTGGTGATACGACTGAAATTGTAGTAAGGTAAATTCAACAAGTGAATTCACCCTTTTGACAATGAGGCCCATTGTGTTTTGCACCATATACAAGTATGTGCCTAGTAAAAAAACAGCACAGTTGAATAACAGCTAGTGTGACCCCAGCCTAAAGGAATGTGCAATATGGACGTACCCCATTCATAAAGTAATTCAGTTACCCTGGGAACAAAACATGTGACAACTCAAGGACATACGATGAAAGAAACATTATCCATCAATACTTTATAAAATGATTAACTAACAGAGGTTTGCGCTTCAAAGTGGTTTGTCTTTCTGTCTAATGCAATATTCTGGTGAATTCAAACTAAAAACAGAATTTTTTTTTTGTAAGATTTTCATTATATTATTTATCATCAACATCTGACTCTTAAAGGGGAACTATAGTCAGATTACGTATTTACATAGGCAGTACTATACCTTAGTGAGAAGCACTTTAGCCCCAGTAGTTGATGTGAAGCAGGATGCTTCAATAAGCAACATTTCAAAACACCCGCACTAGGAAACGTCTGTGTGACGTTTACTGGCCAGTTTTGTTTACATTATAATGTAGTGCACAAGTTTGCTTTCCCAAGCCCCACCCTGTGTAATCTCATGCATATGCTCTGCTTCCCCTGGACATTGCCTTACCTATAGGTACCGGCCCCCTAAGATCTTAGCCAATTAGAAGCAATGCCTATGTGCGATCGCTGTAGCAGTACCTGCTAATATTGTTGCAGCGCTAAGATTCCCTACACTGGGGGTCCACACAACCCCCCACCACCCCAACATCAACTCCGCAATACCCCAACTTCTCCCCCCCCCACCCAGCGCTAATAATCATTAACTGGCATGTAAGCTGTTATTTACATAGTGCTACTGTAATATTAGTACCATGGAAATAATTAGTTTCAACTAGATAAACCTCATCTATTAGGGGTCCATAGGCCCCCGACACCTCCCTCAGCATTGCCTCCACTTAGCGCTAAGCTAACACTGGTTCTGTTACCAATTAAACACTCATTAAAGGACCACTAACTCCCAAAAACAAATAAAAGTTCCTTTTACTATTGGCTTTGCACTTTCCATACAGTATTTGAAAAATTGTTACCTTTGAAATCATTAATTATATTGCTTTTCCATCTGATTCATAGCAGCCATGTTGTTTAGCATACCATACCCAGATCCCATTGTTTTCTATGATCCTTCAGATCTTACGTATTCTGGAAATGCACCTAAAATCCCAATTTTAAAGAAACATCACTAGATATCCTACTTTCTAGACATGATTTCACATTTTTAGAGTCACAGATTGAATATTTTGTACCTGTTCCTTAGCACTTTAAATAGTCAATACGAATTATCCCACAGATACTGATTTTAGAAAAAGACAAACAAAAATAAAACCAAAGGTTTCCTAGAATTGAATAAAAACAAAGCATGTAAAAATGCCCGATTCAGCCTATTTATTTTACAAAACTTCTTAGACAGCCGGCCAGAGAGAAACTTTTCTATCTGTTTTCATCTGACCTTGTGTGTTCAGATTAGTGAATAAAATACAGAAAGTCAAAAAAAGCACTGCTCAGCTACTGCAGTGATGATTTATACTGTACGTTAGTCCAGAGGGTTTAAATCCATTGATAACTGAGAATCAGGTCGCCCCCAGCAGGGAGACGTCATCTATTTAATACTGCAAGAATGTAGGCGAACATACAAACTTATAGCTCACAGGGAGATAATAAAAGATTTTAATTTATCCACAATTGATTTTTATATATTGGTTTACAATTGTTATGGGGGAATTGTGTTACAATGGAAGAAAGTTTCCGTACAGAGAATAACACAAAAAAGCCAAAAAATGTTATCCAAAGAGACAACCACTGTAAAATAATAAATATTCATATAAAATAAATGTAAATAAATACAGAAAATAAAAAGAATCCTGAAAAAAAAAAAAAAGAATTAAATAAAAAGGGGATGAGGACCATATATACAATCATTGGGGGTTATTCGCTAAAGTCCGAATTGTTGCGTATAGGTGCGAATTCGCCAGATAAAGACAGTCGCAATAGGCTGCTACTGTCACAGTCATGTCTTTATAATGAGAATATTGTCGCGGTCACGACTTTATTATGGGAAAATTGTCACAATGTTAACTTTAAAAAATTGTCGCGACTTTACAATGGGGAAATTGTCGCGCAATTGCCATTGGAATCCACTGTTTGCGAATTCGACAGTTGAATTCGCACCTTAGTGAATAACCCCCAAATGACTTGAGGGATGAAATGATTTTCACTAACAATGATTACAGTTCAGCCATTCTAACAGCCAGGATCAAGTTATCGCCAATTAAAATCTGTATAACTATAAAGAAAGTAATGCTAAATCATGTTGTTTCCCATATTCCCATATACAGGGCACTAAACTGAGTAGAAAGATAACTAATTATTATGTGTTTTCTTGCCTGCCTTTGGGTGGAATTATATTATTAGCATTTTAAAATGTCTCTTAAATGTGGAGGAGGTGATAGCAAATTGACTTCATTCTAATGATGTGAGTGTCCCCAGAGTGAAAGGGTAATTTGCATATATTTTCCAGGGACCATTGCCTTAAGTCTTACTACCAGTTCAATTACTCTCCATGAGTTAAATGAACACTATTGTGGAAGGCATTTAACCAGTTTAATAAATTCTATAGTTATGTACTGTATATTAGTGTATACTGCCAAGGAGAATAGATTTCTGAATATTGTTCTCAGTAAAAGAAGTGATCTTGGCAAATTTCCCTTAACCAAAAATGTATAAGATTTAATCATTATTATGGATGTAGAGATCATGACTGATTAGTCATAGTTTTCTTTTAAAAAAAAAATTATATACTTGTATTTGATAAGTTTCATAAGTTGATAAGTTGTAACCCTACGAATGCTACATAATCCTTTTATAAACTGTAGCTAAGTTAATACTAAGAAATACACTTGATTATTAAAGATAAGGTTTATGATGAATTAGCAGGTCAGCATTTTTCTTTTATCAGGGAAAAATATCAGCCAAAGACTGTCAGTCACCCAGTCCAGAGATCAGAGTGACAGTGCAGGGCAATTAGTTAATGATTATTAGCGCTAAGTGAGGGTTGATGTTGGGGGGGGGGAGATGTGGGGACCCCTACTAGGTTTGTATAGTTTAAACTAATTGTTTCCATAGTGCTAATATTACAGTAGCGCTATGGGAAAAATTGTGTTTTAAATCATTTAATCGCCTGTAGGCACCCTTCCATTTGTTCTGCCTGTAGGCACCCTTCCATTTGTTCTGCCTATAGTCACCCTTC
>WMED01017680.1:0-12929 GCA_019650415.1 Pipa parva | reverse complement strand
GTATTTTGTTTCTGTGGTAGAGAAGAGTTAAACTCACAATTCTAACTTTCTGTACTAAATAGTGTTGTCCTGTCTGCACTTCCAATGTTGTTATTCTTGGCTTTTTACAGTATTAAACCTTGGCGCTAAGCACTTTGTAAATTATACAGCCAGTAAAACCACAAGCTTGTTATGTCAGAGCGCACCATAAAGCGTATTTTGTGTACCATAAACTTTTATACTGTTTCCCACTTACTTTTTTATGAGTTCAGCCCTTACTACTTTCCAGCATGTGTCTAAGCTAGTTCACAGCACATTTTCATAGATTAACTTTTTGGTGCTTCTGATAAATGTATTTTTAATGGCCTCCTGCCATGACATTTTCCTCTCCAAATATTAATTTGCCTTAAATATTTAAAGGAATCTTGACATAGATCGCCTTTAGGAAAAGCTTACGTTTGTTACCTAATAACATGGCAAATCATGTAAAATCAAGTTGAGTTTATATCTAAATCCCTATTAAATCACTTAAAAATAACATAGAACTTAAGTTAGTTTGATATAAATTCATTACCAGGTAAAACTTCCTTCAAGATGTCTTGGTCACTACAGGCTTCATCGCTCGCTAGTCAAGTTTTTTTTAAATTCTGAATAATATTATAGAAAGGGTGGTTATATATCAATCTGCTAAATCTTCAAACCTTCATTTCAATTTTTAATGGTGTTAATGAAAACTGTAAAGGAAGATAATGTTAAAAAGTTAAAACTTTGAAAGCAGTAATGCACAAAAAGCAGCAATAATGACAGGCAGGCAAGTTTGCCGCCATTTTGTTTTTTTCATGCTGGCTGCTTTACTTTCCAGCAGATACAAATTTGGGGACAATTACTGAAGTTGAAATGTTTTTCGACTCAAATGCAGTTCAAAGAAAATTTAATCAACCAATAGAATTCTCCTCCCTCAGACTGGCAGAAACCCATGATGGAGTTGGCCCTGTCATTTAGCCAAAGTTGAAAATATTTTTAAATCAGAAAGAGATATTACTATTGATCTGTAATGGAAGAACCCTCATAGAAAAACACTGCTAAATGCGCCCCTGTCAACATTTATAAATCAGGGAATTCCTAAAGGACAGTGAAATGAAAACTGATAATGAAATGGGGTGAATCTAATCGGTATGGTCAAAATGGTCTTAGTAAATATGCCCCAAAATGAATAGTAGAAATAAAAACAAGAAAACAGAGAAAGTTCTAGAATAGAACAGTAGCGCATTGCTGCAAAAACTGAAATAGTTGCAAGTTATCAACAGCAATACTGGAAACACCCCCTAATTAACACTTTCTGTAGTTAATTTAAAATATACCTATTATTATTTATTGTTTAATTTTAGCACATTTAATTGAATGTAAAATAATATCAAAATCTGTCTTAAATATTTCTTACAGAATTATGCCACATGACTGTCAAAGTACAAATTAGTCAAAGGGGGATTTTTATAAAAATGAATATCTTTTCCCTGCTAGATCGATTTCGGTAATATCGAAATTTATTAAGCCCTATATGCTTTTTTAACTTATACAAGTGTTTGCCTGGTTGAGGGTGACAAAAATCCATTATTCCCTATGAAGATGGGGCACCTGGTGGAAAAACTGGCAATATCGATATCAAGTAGCTCAATCGAAAGTAATGTCCATTAATCCAATGATAGTTATCGATATCAATTTTACAAAGTATGTATTTTTCAGTGCTTGTCCACTGCAGTGAATTTGCAATGCATTTTATTTTCTGTGGAATAACTTTTTGATTTTAGATTGACAGTATTTGCCGGCTTATTTTTAAATGCTATTTAACAGAAAACTGTTTGCTAACTCTTTACCTGGTATAAGCCAATATTTCCTGTGGGACAGGTAAGAGTTGGATACCAGAAAATTCTGTGAAAATATTTTGAAATAGTACTAAAATCACATCAAAATGTCGTGATTCTGCATGGAAATTTAAAAAAATCTATTTCGACCCAAATTCTCCTTCCTATATTTTTAAAAAAAAGTAAAAATAAGCAATCAAACCTTTTCCAAATTTTTAAAATATTCTCCAGGGAATTAGAGCCAAAAATTGTTTTTTCACATAAGGGGAACATATATCTATATCTATACGTATATATAAATATATATAGTAGCGGTTGTAGCAGTGTGCTGGATGAGGGAATGTATGTTTTTCTAACTCTTCATTCCTATGGCTGGAGGACAGCCCAGTTCTTGAAATCAGTCTCAGCTGCAGATTAAAACTGCATTAAAAGGCAGGTAGGAAAAGCCCTTGGGTGGGGGCTGGTGTTTGAAAAGCAGAAAGACTTCTGTTAAGGATCCTGCTGCAAGCTTGTTTTGAAAATCCCGAGGTGTTTTTGGGAAAAGGTTTGTTTTTCCAATTTATATTTAAACTGTGGACAGAAAGACTGTTACTGTCAAATTAACTATAAAAGATTAGAGGTCTGGACCCCAGTGGCTGGATACTGGCAAAAGCAAGTTACTGTATGTCTTTAACCAATAAATAACTTTTAACAGGGCAGGAGTTAAAATAACATAAATGGGGACTGAGTTCTGAAGGGCAAGGGTTCCGTTAGGACAGGAGAATTCAGGGGTACCTCACTATCCCCTAAGCAAGATGTGCAGGACTTAATTAGCTTCTTCACCTGATTCCCACCCAATTAACCTTACCAACGGAACACTGCTAATACAGGATAAACAAGACTTGGCAAATGTCCCTATAACATAACTTGGCAAATGTCCCTTTAACATAACTTGGCAAATGTCCCTTTAACATAACTTGGCAAATGTCCCTTTAACATAACTTAGGAAATTTCCCTTTAACATAACTTAACAAATTCCCCTTTAAAATCACGTAGCAAATTCCCCTTTAAAATCAAGCACAACTAAGAAAGGGAATAACAAAACAATTGGGACTCACCCGCAGAGAAACCTTGAATGGCGAAGTAGGACGCCGAAGGGAAGGCAGAAACAGCTAGTGGGAAGCACTGAATAAACACACGTAATTCTAACCAACTGAGCAGGGGAAAGGCACCGGATAAAACGCCAGAAGGTTCAACTAAACAAACTTGCCGACACCCAGACTAGAACATAACCTAACCAGAATACAAAGGCTTAAACACACACTGAATATTAACAAACGAGCCAGGATCACCTTGTTAGTACCTGACCAAAATACTGTGGCAAAGGTTTGGGGGAGTGGACTAGTTAAAAACCCTGTGAGGTCATCTGATTGGTCAGAGGGAACCTGGAACTTAACCCATTTCAATGCCAGAATCCTAACAGTTGCATCTTGAAAGGACTGTCCCAAAGTTTGTGTTTAAGCTGTGTCCAGAAAGGTTCTGGTTAAAGAATGTGTTTTTTTCTTTTTGAAAATGAAATCGGACCAGAGAGAAGTCACTGTTCAAGATGAATTATTCCGAAAGGCTGTTCTGCAACTGAGCAATTCCTTACTATATATATATATATATATATATATATATACAGTATATATATATATATATTTATATATATATATATTTAAAAAAATTTTGACTGTATTTCCTATTTAAAAAGCTTTTATCACAGTTCCAAAAATCACTTTTTGATGTATGTATACATCCAAAATATATTTTTGATCCTATATAAATCAGTGGAAACCTTTAAAAACTATCCCCCCAATGCTCAAAATCAAACAGAAAAACTATATTTTTGGCAAAACATGGCTTCCTTATACTACACAAACTAGATTAAAGGCAAACTTTAATTATATATTAAACCTACCTATAACATACTCTGTTGGACTGTATCAATAATGGGCAATAAATTTGGTCACTGATTTTTTTATAAGCCTAATCAGTTATTTTGTGTAGCTGGCTCTTATCGAAATTAATATTATGGACAATATGTTTGGTTGACAGCTGAAGCCAATGAGTGCAGCTTCACATTTGCCATCCTCAGGTTTGTACACTAAGGATAAAAGTTACATAAAATGTGAGACCTCGTCATATTGTGTTATAACCAGTATCTGTAATAGAAAAAATAGTGAAACAAAACAATCATCTGAAAAGTGATAAAAGAAATATGTTAATCTTCATGGGTACACCCTTAATAATAATAATAATAATAATAATAATAATAATAATATATGGTATATTTTTAATAATGCATTTAAATACTTCATTTTTTAAAAAGTGACCAGTTTTGTATACTGTATTTAGTAGCATGCATTCCAGTATGTTATAATGGGTGTGGCCTGCAGGTCTGGAGGCTCTCATTGCAGGTTTAGCAATTTATCATTAGGTGGTAGAGTATGGTCTGTCAGTTAAGGAACAAGCAATCCTGTTGATTTGCTATTGGCAAACTAATAGAGATAATAGGTTTGCTGAACATACCAGATGCAGGTCAGGCAAACAATGTCATGGGGTAAATATAAAAAGGTCCATTTAAGCTAACAGACTCAATTGCTGTTATGAAGATATTCCTGAAACTGTCAAGGTTCAAAGATCAGTGACTGACAATTCTACTTAAGGATTTATAGAGTTGTCATTTTTTTTATAACAGTATAACACTTTATGTATTGTGCAGATTCATTAACCACTGATACAAAATTATAATTACGCAATTGTATTATTCATATTTAAAACACAGGAAATGAGTATTTATACTTATTATTATTTATTCTTTACTTTATTTATTTTGAGCATATCAAATTCTTCCCTATACAAATCCGCTATTCATATCAAATACAATATTATTCTTACTAAATTAAAAGAATATAAAATGAGGGTGTTATACCTCAGTAATTGTTCCCTTACATTAGATTATTGTTCACACAATTCCTTTATAAATCCAAAAACCATATTACATGTTGCCAAAAGATGATTCAAATTATGCAGACCATACCAGGTACATCATAACTTTGATTTGTTATGCCAAATCCTTAGCAAATTAGGACTATATGAAAGTGACATGCAGCATGAGTATAATCTCACATTCCACAAATAAACAACATTAAGAGCAGTGTGTATACAAATGCCACTAAGGATAAAGCAATCGCATATGGGGTGTCCTATCTACAAAGGTATGTGACTCCAAACTACTTTATGGCAATATTTAAATCTTAAAACATACTGTGAAATTGCAGAAATTCCACAATGTGAGTCTTAAATATGGATGTTAATTAACAGGCCCCCTTGCAGCTGTTACTGATTTTCAGTTCCCAACATTCCCTGATAATTAACAATAGCAGAGAGCCATAGGTAGAACATCTCCTATGGGGCCAAATAACTGTTCCAGGAACTAATATACCTATAAATTTTACATCATTTTGAATATGCAACCTTTTAATTGGGTTATCTGGTTGGTTTGAACCTGAATGTATTTTTGAAATTTGTGCCACTCCCATGTCTTTTTCTTGCATACCCAATTAACTAGCCAGCAGTTAATTAGTAATTAACCAAACACTCCTATCCCTGCTGCAGCCCAGACATCAGATCTTATTTCACTTGTTACTGTATATACAGCATATCCTCCACTGCCTTCCCATGGCATCCAGAATTTGCTTCAAAAAGTTCTTCAGGGAATAGAAAAATCCTGCATGACAAACATTGGTAAGTTGGATTAATTGTTCATTGTTGAAGACAACATTTTGAGATTTCACCAGATCAGAGGTAATACCACTCCAAAAAGTTTCATCCTAAAAATAATGACAGAAACTAATTAGTACTACAGAACTCCTTTATGAAGTTGCTCCCATACCTTAATTAGAAGTACTCTTGGGACACTCACTATCCTGGAACTAATTTATTTCATTATTTCGCTATTCACATTATTCCCATATTATTAATACCATATCCGTGATTACTGAAAAATCCCTCTTCCCTACAAAATTTACATCCATTAGATTTAATAAGCAAAAATAGTGGAACATCTTCATATGTTCATATGTTCTCCTATTACCAAGCTTAAAATCGTTTGAGACCTCTCTTTAGTGTCAATCAGCTCTACTAGAGTTTATATTAGTAATTTCAATTGCTGTGATGATGGAAAAAAATGACAAAATGATCAGCTGTTTTAGTCTACAGGAATTACAAATGTCAATGTTAAAACTGTAGATGTTAAAATGTGGGTCTCTGATAGGTTTCAAAAATAAGATTCTGTGAATAAAATGACATCTGACTCTTGGCAATGGAATGTATTCACTCTATAAATAAGCTATATTATGCATGCTTCATATTGCTGCCTGAAAACATAAATTTGTGCATTTAACAAGTGGCAATAATTAAAGGCAGGATTAATTAGATTCTATACATTTTGATGTTTGTAGATCCTTTCCAGTAAAGAAGCTCAGCTGTATAAAGTCATATTTTCATCATTGTTGTGAAATGACCCTTTAGTAGAGATTAAAAAGTATGGCAGCATATAGCCATAAACTGAATTTACCCAAAATGTATAAACTGGAATGCATTCTACAAAGATTGCATTTTTGCTAAATTAATTGCATAAAGAATTAGTAAGTGGAATGTACTTCCTCCAAATGTAATTCTTTATATGTAACACTCCATTGCAAGATGCCCTAACACTGGACTACCGTAGTTTGTGGGCGAAGACAAGAGGGTTGGTAAGGAACCATCAAGGACTGCCTTATGGGTCAGAAGAGAAAGTATCATAGCAGGTAGTTATACAATTATTTCATTTTAACAGGCCTTGGGGGACATTTTTAGGTGAGCCTTCACCCTATAAGCAAGAACTTGAACTCTTGTCTCCTTGGCTAAAGGATAAGGAGTTGTGGGTCTTGACCCACAAACCTTTACATACATACAGTAATCGACCCTTTCCATCATATTGACTCCTGCCCCCCATCTAATGGATGATGATCCAAGGGATTAACCGTGAGCTCACAACATTTTCTCACCTACCCCATGGTGAAAAGGTGTAAGGGAAGGGGGTCTAACAGAATTACATGATCATTATAAATAAAAATTGCCAGACTCCAGCAAAGTTTACTCACAGTGTAGCACAGGGGTGGGAAAACTACAGTCTGTGGGCTGGATTCGGCCTGTGGACATCTTTTGCCCGGCCATTCAGCCAACATTAGATGACAGGGCTGGGCCATGGGGTAGGTAGTCGTGCTTACCCCTCTTCTCCCTGTCCCAACCTCTTCCCTGTTCCTCTCCTCCCTGTCCTGACCTCTTCCCTGTCCCAACTTTCAACTTCCTGTGAGAAAAATGCTGCAGTGCTAAGACTATGCGCTAGATCAGATGGAGCTGGGACAGGGAAGAGGTAGGCACAGGGAGAAGGAGAAGGAGGGGGGCAAGCACCAAGATGGTGCTCCCCTCCTTTAGAGGGTAGGAAGTAGGAAGGAGGGGACATCACAGTGTGGGAGGAGGTGTTGTGAGAGCAGCCTGGCCCTCTAAAGCCATTCCTATTTCTCATGTGGACCCATGGGAGAATTAATTGCCCATCCCTGGTATAGCGTGATTAGAACTGTGAACATTACAATATATGATTATGTGTACCACTTTAACCACTTTATTGCTTCTTTGGCTTTTGTTACTTTTTTGTTGTTGTTCATCTAAACTTTTTTCCTACTTTTGTTTTTATTGTTACAAAGTTTTTTCCTAATTTTCAGATAATTTTGGAAATAGTACTGGAATGCACAAACTGCCAAATTTTCTTATTTAAACTACACTGAACCATTCAGCTCATCTCTAGATAGACGTACAGTCGGGCAGCCAAAGCAAACTATCAAAGCAAAGTTTCCATCTTGCATAAATAATGCACACTTGGTAAAATATATGTACTTATTATTACTGACATTGTGCACCAACACATATTTTATTTAACATATTTTATTTTTCTCTGGAAGAAAGGCTTGCCAATGTTTCTTTTTCATTGTCAGTTAGCCATTTAAATCAACACACCTAAAATTCATTGAAAAGTCAAAGCAAGATATTTTCTGATCAAAGCATACAAATGTCATACTTTGCAATATTTGGTTAGCAGTCTTGTTTAATGTGGGACTCTCATCCATCCTCTCCACATGCTGGCCTAGTAAAACTGACATTGATTTAATGATCATTTCTGGGAAACAACATGGTTAGACTGTAATATATAGAGTGCAGCAACTTATGGTCCATTGAACCTGTCACTCTACCACATACTTGGTGACTATATAGAAAGCAGGTTGTGCACTGAAATGTATTACATGACAAGTAAATAAGCCTTTTATATTAACTGACTGGGATAGAGTGAAAAAAACAGACACCTGTTCCTCTGATATGCACTCTAACAGAATAAACTGCCTTTTCTGAACTGCAGTTGATTCTTCATTACTTCCTTTAAAGTTACCAGTCTAGTTTAGAATTCATTTGTATTTTTCTCCCTATTGACAATACATGCATTTCACTACCTTCATATACTGTAATTTAATCATCATATATAGTACACATGCTGACTAGTTCTAACTAATTGGGTACAATCCTTTATTTTTAGAACTCTGGAACATGCATAGGTAAACCTGCAGATAAGATGGTCACATCTACATATCTATACATATGGGAGTAATCTGGATTCTCACTTTTCTGAGTGAAGGACTACAGTAGAGAAACCTTACATATGCTGAGAAACAAGTTTCTATTATTTTAGTATAGATTATATGATTCTTAAAGGGCTATTATACAAACCATTTATATATATATACAGTATATACAATATAAGATATGCATGGTTAAAGTGAAGACAACACAGAAGATATTTTAGCTTGGGTAGTGTGTCTGGCTTTATAATACCCCCATTCATACCTCATCATTTCTTGGTAAAACTTTTGCATAGTCTCTATTGTTTTATTGTTTTGAGTATAAATATGGACAGTTGAATTCGGGCAAAATTTATTAAATCGGCCTTTTCAAGTTTATCCTGAGTAGATTTTGTCTGTTTGATTGGTAAAAATCAATTTTTATCGAGTGAAAATTTTTGATTGAGTTTTTCGATCAGATTTTTCAATGGAAAGGTAGCCAATATCAATGTAAAGTTTATTACATTTCACCCAGATTTGTCTTTGACTTTAGCATAAAGCGCCAGTCGCTCATGCTTGTACAGATGTTCATCAGACATGACATTAAATCCCAATGATGGGCTTCAGGCTGCTGGGTAAGATACCTAGATATGACTGTAACCTGTGTACAGTGTAGTTTTCACTGTAACCTGGAATCAGTCTGATTAGTACTGTTTCTGGATAGTTTATCTGGGGTAAGTACATTGAGCATTGTGTACAACTGTAACTGGAATTTTTCTGAATAGTATATTTGAATAAGCATGATGTACTCTGTGTTTAGATACAGGATGGTCACTGACCTGCATGTGGGTATAAGCATGTTAGGAACCTTGTACTGTATCTGGATTTGTTTAAATGGAAAGTCTGTACTGTACTTAATGCTGGCTGCTTAGCACTGTACAATAACTCTGGTATGTGTTATATATATACACTGTATCTGGGCACACATCTGCAAGATTCTGTTGTGCTTAAAATCTTCAACTTTATTTAAAATTCAATCCACATCAAGTAAAAAAGGCAAACAGGCTGCACATACAAGCTCCAATCTAATGTGTTTCACACTATGTACTTCATATTAGTGCATAGCATACATCTGCTAGACTCTGCATTGTGTTTGAGTTATGATTAGTAGAGATGAGAAAAACAGTCTGGCAAAATTCAGAGTTCAGATGAACTTTGCCATTTCGGACATCTGCAATCCCAGTTTGTCAGCCAGGCAAGAGATTTTGAAAAAAACTTTTGGGGGGAGGTAAACAAAGCATGGGAAAATGTAAACAAAGTGACAAGCAATAACCATTATAAATAGTTGAAAAGCCAAGAAACCAGTAATAAAATGGTTCTAATGCCATACTAGCATCAAACAAGTTTTAAAGCCAACAAACCAGCATTGAAACTGCTTAACCAGTAAATCAACAGTTAACTCTTCACCATACACCTAAACTGGGATGGGGGAGTATACATAAGACCATTGGCCTATCCTTTCCTATCTATTTAAAAATTATTTAAAAAAAAAACACATTAGACTCAACTGCCATAAAAATGCAGAACACCAGTATACTAAAAGTAGAGGCTGGGATAACTCTTCTGCAGAGGTTTCCATCTGTTTGAGAGTCTCTGTAAGCATAGCATGATCTGGTATTTCCTTATTCACAATCACTGTCACAGGTAGACACTGCCCAAGTAATGTTATCATGATGTTATGTGTACCCATAGAGGTTCTTGGTTCTCTCCTTGTGGGAGAATCTGAAGTCACCCAAATTGGTTCATTTTTCATAATTTCAAGCCAAAGCCTTGTTTTGGCTCATACCTATTCATGATACTTTTTTCTTAATTACATTTTATGCAGCCTCCAACAATTTATTTCCTTCATGTTCCTGACCTGATTCTGGGAGGATGCCATTGGCCATTGTACTTCTGTGTAATGGATTACATTACCTGTAATGGAGAGATCTGGATCCATCTTGAGCCAAAATGAGGAGGCTCCAAAAGAGTGAGGGGGAAAATTGGAATTAGTTGTGGCAAACTATACTTCCTTTTGCATAAACTTCAACAGACGTGACAAGTGGCCAGTGCCATGACACCCCCTGGAGAGTAATAGAATTCCAGTGTAAGTGTGATCTTTTTTTTTTTTTTATAATAGCCACATCTGACTTCAGTCAAGGTTATCTCTGCTACCCTTATCTACTCCACCATGAGTTAAATGCCAAATAATCATGAGCCTACCACTGAAGTGCTGCATAAATTCTGACTGTATGTTATTGGAAGGAATGGAAGAACAACAGTAGAATCAGAACGATGATCATTACATTGTATACAAATGTAAGTGAATCCTATGAAAAAGTTTCATCTAGACCCTGGGTTTTGAGTTGAAAAGCTCTTTCAGATACAAGACAAAGGACTTTTGCAAGAACCAAATACTCACAAATCAACAGTAATTACAGCTTTGTAATTATTCAGGCTACATATATATCGCACTATATGCTATTTTTTTTTATTCTCGGTTTCCCTGAATATTAAACATTCTTTGTTTGGTGGTTAGATTGCGCTAAAGAAAGTTAAACAATTAAAATTACACTTTAATTGCTATGAAAATTCAAACAACAACTTACAAATTGCACAAAGGGCATAAAAATGATGTTCCTTGGTGTAGTGCAGTAGAGTTCCCAAATTTTTGGCAGCCTTTAAACATATCCTTAATAGAATTCATATGGAACCTCAAATAATGACAATGTTTGGAGGCTGGCCAGCTAGTAAGTCATTTAAACATCACAGGAAATTAAATTTTAGATTTCGATTTTGCGCTAAGTTTTTTTTGTAATGAAAATGTCACACATAAATTATGAAGTCTGATTATGTTCTTTTTTCAGACTTTTTAATAAAATAATAAAGGTACTTGACAGTCAAGAACAAATGCATATTTTATGTGAATAGAATTACATTACCCAGCCTCCTTCAAAATAATACAACAGATGTTATTTCTACTATATCAGTTATCAGCTGCTCTGTTTAACAGCATCTAATTGGAATTTATGAAAACGTTCTACTAGGGGTCCTGCCATTTAAACATGTAGTACCTTCCTTAGGTTTTCAAAGACACTTTTTTTTTATGACAAGGTTTTTATTTCAAATTTCTGTTTCACTTCTGAAGTTCTTCTTTCTTTTCTGTAATTTAAAGTTCTCTCCAAATAACACCTGTTCCTTTATTTTTTATTGTGTGAAATCATAACTGCCTTATTGTTATTTTTAAGCAAGAAGACAGACACAACATGCTTTATAAGAAACATGCGACAGTGTTTGGAAGATTATGTTATAAACTTATTTATATATACATTTTACTTTTATAGATAAGCTTGCAGTAATTTATATGTTTATTTGATATATCTCAGGATATACCCATTTGAGAGTGAACTTGTGAAAATTTGCATCAATTCACAGTTTTTGTAGCAAAGTCAATCTGCATTTTCACTATTGATCAATCATATTGTCAGTGCGATGGTTAAATTATTGCAAATTGTCACATAGAACTTTCTTAGTGAATAGTAGCAGCACCATATTGTAACAAATTCATCATAGGTTTAATGTAGGTAAGTGATATCATCTTTTACATGGATCAAATTAAAGGATACAGTGCCATCCAATGCAACCATCTGAAAGTGCTAACAGTCTTGTACTATAAGGTCATTTAAGTATTGATACCTTAATATTTACCCAGAATTAGATGAACTTGATCCATTATATTTACTGTTTCAGTTTCTTCTGCTCAATAAAATTATTTTTGACAACAAATGAAACACATTGAGGAGAAACTCGGAAAACAAAGTCTACAAACTCTTTCCATTAAAAGAGAATCTAACTAAATAATTTCCTATAACTAGGAAATACCAATAAATCACCAACTATGTTGTTATTTAATTTAATGTCTAAACCACTCATGCAATCCCTATTAGTTGGGCAATTGGCCAGTATTAGATTATTCTCTTTTGAACAAATAAGTACTTCTTCTAATGCCTGAAAACATGTGAAGCACAGAGAGCAGGTAAACTGAGTGAGAACATAACTCTTTTTAACATTGCAGAAAATCTGACTAAATTATCAAGTGTAACTACTGTATTAAATGCAGGGACAAGAGGCATTTTTTAAAATATTTTATGCTTATTCAATTAAAAATGTTATTTTACGCTATGGAAGCGTTTTCTTCTTTTCCCTCATGTGCATAACTGGGTTATATGTGGAGTGGAAATCGTTTCTATGATTGGAATCAGTATATCTGATTAATTGGCTTGAAAATCTTCTAAATCCGGTGAGCATATAAGTGTTCCAAAAGAAAACACTGCGGAGAAGCGCAAAATATAACGCACCTATGGTGCTTTATATT